>CM074288.1:21801509-21845777 GCA_037194245.1 Opsariichthys bidens
CTGGTTTGCTGATTAGGGCCCTGTAAAGGGAAGTGAGGTGGAGACAGAGCCTGTGCCATATAGACTACACGGCAAAAAAATGATTCGTATTTTTGTCTTGTTTTCCAGCACAAGTGTCTAAACATTTGTAAATCAAGCTGCAGTAACTTGAGAAGCAAAATGACTTAAAATATCAAGATACTTTAGTGTCACATGATCCTTCCGAAATCTTTATAATATGCTGATTTGGTACTCACTTATAAGTTCTTCTTCTTATTATTATTATTATTAGGGGATAAGCACAAAAGGCATTGTATCAGTTAGCCTTCTTCTTCTTCTTCTTCTTCTTCTTCCTCCTCTTCCGCTCTGGGAGTCTATGGCAGCCCATAGAACCGTTAGCGGGAAAGTTATGAAATTTGGCACACTGATAGAGGACCGTCCCGTCATGAGCTACAGCAAATTTGGCGTCTCTAGCTCAAACTCTCTAGCGCCACCACTCATCCAAAGTTTGCGCTAAAAGCTTTTGAATCTTTTGAGCTCTGATTCGATTCCTATGACTTTTCCCATCAAAAAGGATGCCTACTTTTTTTGATTTCCTCCTAGAAGGTTGCTCTAATTTTCATGAAAATCAAATCAGATCAGACTATGCCAGCAAAAAAGCTTTTCGTTAAACCAAACCATTCTCGGATGACTTCAAACAAATTCGAAGACGCGTATGCCAGATCGGACGTGAGGCTTTATCTCCGCAACGCTTTAATGTATTCTGACCAAACTTGGCATGACCTGAGCAAAAATGACTATCCGAATGGGTTGGCCAAATTATAAAACCGGTCTTGTTAGATTCACGGCAACATGCCGAGTTGAATGATATTCATATGAGCCATTTTGCATTTTGAAACAAGAACGATGGGCCATCAGCACGATGCCCTGAAGGTGCCTGAGAAGGAGAGAGTGCCCCCTAATGGTGAAGTCAAATATTCAAATGCTCATAACTTTTGATGTGGTTGATTTATTCTCTTCTCTCCTTAGATTCCTGAATCCTTGCCGAGTCCAATGACACCTAAAAAGCGAGGATTCGCCTTTGTGCAAAGTTGCGAATTAGCGTTAAAACAGCGTTTGTGAATATCTTCAAAACCGTTAGTCCGACTGAGACGAAACCATAATAGGAAATTTGGACACATAGCCACAAATGCCACAATTTTGACAGCAAGTGGCAAAAAAATCCAATCAAAGTCGCCCAAGGCTCATTTTTATGTAACAAAATATCCAATTCCCACTAATTATTATAAAGTATACGAAATAAAAGGCTATATTTTCCTGATGATTTAACTTCTTTCTTGGCCCCTTAATGGCTGTTTGCAGCTGTATTTATGAATGCTTTTGCTGCTATGTATTTTGTGAAATTTTTCAAGATTCTTTGATAAAGATATAGTTCAATTTATTTATTTAAAATAGAAATCGTATATATCTTTACTGTCACATTTGATCAATTTAATGCAAATAAAACTTTAATTTCTTTTGTTTTTTAAATCAAACTTTTGAATCGTAGTGAAGAATATGATGAAAACGTCAACTGTTTTCAACAATGGTAATAATCCAAAATGTTTCTTGAGCATCAAATCATCGTATCAGAATGATTTCCGAAGGATCATGTGACTCTGAAGACTGGAGTAATGATGCTGAAAATGGGGTAAAAAAAATAAATAAACTTAATTCAAAGGGAAAACAAGATTTTTTTTTACACCATTGGCAGATATTTTTCTTTTTTTAAGCACAAACTCTCTTATTTCTGGTCAATGTTTCATAAAACAAGGCTAAACATGTGATGCCAGGATGTTATTTTGCTTCCCAAGTAAATGTATCTTGATTTAAGAATGTTTAGGTACGGGAAAACGTGAATACCAAACCAGCCTGGATTCAGAATCACAGGGATGGGGAAACCTCCCACTGGCAGCAAATTGCCAGCTGGATATTTGATGGAGATGTAGAAAACAATATCAGACTGACTTCTACCTTTGTTTGTAGTTTCGGAAAGACCGAAGGAGGTGCAGTGGCTCAAAATGTTCGCAAAACGAGACTAGTGGATCTGGTTTTCCAACGTGGAAGTCTTCCAGCACATGGACACCCTGCCTCTGAACTCCTGAAGGCTAATTAAAGCGCTGGAAGGAGTGTGTCTGTGACAACACAATGAGGAAATACTTTGGAGGGGGTGGGAGAGAAACACACTCGAGCCCCAGTCACAACAATACCCAGCTCTCCTTGCATCTACCATATGCTGTCATTTGTTCAGTCAAATCCCTTGAAAGTGACGGCGATTCCAGGCGGTTGGTGGCGTTTCCTCTGCGGCTTCGCCCCACTAGTCTGATCTAACGGTCCCCTGGGCCTTTCACGCAAAGGTTTAAAGATGTTAGCTTTATGACGATCACATCACAGGTCCATATGCATAATCATAAGAGGGGATGTGTGCATGTCGGCCAGGCAAACATAAATATTTCCTCATCGTGCAATCAAATCACACTTTGCTGGCTTTGCCTATAGAGAATTACAGTACTGTTCAAAATCTTTTACTGTTTTTTTGAACAAAGCTGTGTTTATTTAATCAATAATACAGTAAAAATAGTGAAATATTATTTTAGTTTAAAATAGCTGTTTTCTATGTAAATATATAGTAAACTGTAATTTATATCCAGTGATCAAAGCTGAATTTTCAGCAGTCTTCACTGTCACATGATCCTTCAGAAATCATTCTGATATGCTGATTTTGCTGCTGAAGAAATATTTCGTATTATTACTGTTGTTGTTTTCAGCCTTGATGAGCATAAAAGAATTGAAGAAAAACAAAACATTAAGAAATCTTAATCACTCCAAACTTTTCGCCAGTAGTGTAAGCAGGGCTGGGTGTGTTACTTTAAAAATGTATTTCACTACAGATTACAAAATACTTGCTTTAAAAAAGGCATTTGTAACGTATTTCGTGACATTACTCAAGTTTAGTCACTTAATCTAAATACTTTAGAATACTTTGGAAAACTAATAAGTGTGGAACAAACACAAAAAAGGAAATTGCAAGTTTTTATCTCACAATTCTCACTTTTTCCCTCAGAATTGTGTGATATAAAGTTGCAATTGTGAGTTATAAAGTCAGAATTATGAGATATAAACTCACAATATTGAGAAAAGTCAGAATTATGAGATATAAACTCACATACTAAATTCACAATTGCAAGAATAAAAGTCAGTATTGCAAGTTTATATCTCCCAATTCTGACTTTATAACTTGCAATTGTGAGTTTAAATCTCGCAATTCTGAGAAAAAGAAGTCAGAATTGTGAAATGCAAACTCATGATTGTGAGGGGAAAAAACAAATTGTGAGAAAAAGTCGCAGTGACGAGTCAATTATAAAATGACTCACAAGACATGAAAACAGTGGAAAACATGAAACTGAACTCGTCTTTTTCAGACGGTCAGAGTCAGAGAATCACCAATCGCTGTTTAAATGACATTAAAACTCAAAGTAATCACTTTGGTCATCTAAAACACTTTTCAGATGGAACTGTAATCTGATTACCACCCATTTCAAATGAAATACAGTCACTCAAATTTTATATTTTAAATACGTAACTAAGTTGATGATGAATCCATCGATCTGTGGGTTTATCATATAAAATTATCATTAAACACAGTTATGTTTTCAAAATCTCATCACTGGGAGACAAAAAGCAGTGCATTTTACTCAAAATATTACATTTATATTCATGCATTTGATAGAAGCTTTTATCCACAGCGACTTACATTGCATTCAAAGTATACATTCGATAAGTTCATGCATTGTCTGGTTATCAAACCCATGGCCTTAGCATTCCTACAGCACCATGCTTTTCTGTTTAAGCTGCAGGAATGCTGGACTAAATAATATGGACTAAAGCGACTGAGTTATGTTATTCCGTCCTCTCTGAATAACTAATCCGAGTCGCTCTAACAGTCTCAAGCTTCAGCAAATTTGAACTCTGCGTGACACACGTTGCCTCAGCTGCATTTCAATTCAAGACATTTAATGGTCTCCTGGATGTTATACGAACGGAGAGACTTCGACATTTATTTGGGACTGACACACAAAGGAAAACACAAGGAATTATGGGACATTCGCTTTTTTTTTTTTTTTTTTTTTTTAGGAAAAACCCTGAAGCCACACAGGCAACATACAGGCAATTTGACATATTTACATATTTGCATTCAGCAGACGCTTTTATGCACAGAAAAGGGACAGAAGCAATTTGCAGCGAACAATATTCATAAGTTTTATGTGACAACTTGATTAGGAAGCAAGCTAAAGAAGAGGAGAAAGTAAATGCATCTTGATTTAATTTGGATCTATAATGCCCTTTTTCACAAGATGCAACTAGGTGTCTCCAGAATGTGTCAGCTCAAAATCCCCCACAGATCATTTATTATCACTTGTCAAATTTGCCTCTATTCGGGTGTGAGCAAAAACACGCCGTTTTTGTGTGCGTCCCTTTAAATGCAAATGAGCTGCTGCTCCAGAAGAGGGCGGAGCTTTAACAGCTCAACAACAACAAAGCTGGAGAATCTCACGCAGACAAAATGAGGAAAGTGTTCAAACTGATGGAGAGACTCAGGAAGAAGTTGTGGGTGGGAACTTGCAAAGTAAAAGAGGTGGTAATATTATAATAAGATCCCTCTCCAACATCACAAGGGGAGCGAAATCTGAGCAGCTCGTTTTGTCACATGCTTGCAGAGAAAGGCTTACCAAAATAAGTAATTGAGTTGTCGTTTATCACGTTTTCAGGGTTGGTAGATGCACCGGCGACCCGATTGTAGCACTTCAACATTTTCATGGTATGTCCCCTTTAAGAATTTTCAGATATTTTCAATGGAAAACAAGACAAAAACACTGAGAAAGTAATGCACCGCTGGTGAAGTTTCTGCAGAAAGACTTGCCAAAGCTGAGCAGTCGTCTGTGATGACGCCAAAACCAGAGATGAGCTAAACAGGCTTCTTTCCCTTCGATTCTGAGCGGACACACTGCGTGATGATTGTCCATCACCCACATTATCATTGTTTGCATTAATATTCATGCACGTCAACGTGCATCAAACCCCTCGTCGACTCCATACACACAGATGTCTCTCATTTCGATGACACCGGCAACAATCAACAGCTGACGAGCGCGGCAGACCCTCCGTGCCAAGCGCTGATCTCCGAACAGCAGATCCAAATCCCGAACAAAGCTCCCGGTTTTGTGACAGATCTGGAGACAGATCTGCGAGACTTCAATTCCCCCGTCTCACGTTCTCCTTCCCACGAGCCTCCGCCTCCGTCAAGTGCAGTTGTCAACACAAGAACACATGTTCTATGTTAGACCACTGTTTAACAGCGAGAGTCTGGTTTTGGGAAAGAGCCGAGGCCACCGGTGACTGCCGAGGCCATCCGGGACAAAGGGATGGAGATGGGAATCTAAAGCAGACTGTGTAAGCGCTTTTGAGAAAGTCAAGCCCTGTAATCTCATTGCCTGATTTCATAGAGTTTAACCAGTGAAAAAAAGACTGCTGCACTAATCCTGGATTGGGGCGCCAGGTCTTCAGTTCTGTGACGAACAAGACACATTTATTTGAGGAAATGGTACAAAAACAAAAGGAGCACGATAAACTAGAAACGACTGAACGGGTGCGTCAATAACTTTTGATTTTAAGAAAGCTGCAGTTTCACATTTGGTATCAACTTTACAATAAACTTTCTATTTGTTGACATTAGTTACTCTGAACTAACAATGAAAAAGTCTATAAATAATTTATACATTTACTAATACTTTATCTGTTAAAGCTGCAATATGTAATATTTTTGAAGTAAATTATCCAAAAACACTAGGCCAAATTTTTTTTTTTTCATTTTGTTCAGTTGAGTACTTACAATATCCCAAATGTTTCCAATTCCTTCTAAATCATGAATAAATCACAATTTTAACCAAGGATCCGGGACGTGTGCGGGAGTCGCCTGTAGATGGCGTCCTATCCGCGTTACCCTCGGTTTGCCGTTTTATTTTGTAGAAACCATGGAAACAACGAAGATGCTTTAATATATGGGAAGACAGACAAGGGAACATCTGTTTGATACATTTATAGATAAAAAAACTAATTCTATAACTCAAAACGTTTAGTCTTATTGCTTAAATCTAGTTTTCTTGATGTTTTGCGAGGACCATGCTTTACCACGCCTCAGAGAAAAACACTTTTGTCAAGTAGCTAAATAATCAGATGCAGCTTTATTTTAACAGTAATACAGAATTTTCTCCATCATACAATACGTTTTAAATGAATTGCATGTCATTTATCAGCACAAGCCATCCAGCATTTATTAATACTTACTGCAGTGAACGAGTGTCTCACAGCAGCCGCGAGCGAACGCTCAGAGTAACGTTACATCTTCAACACACTCAAATGTGTCTAATATGATCATCAGAGCCGCGTTTCCTCACATTCATGACCGGAGAAGAGGAAGCGGCGACTGTGTCATGATAAAAGTCTCTCATTATCAATCGTCTCGTTCAGCTCCTGCTCCGCTTCACACTACAGAAACGTCAATCGCATCCATGAACGTGATTTGTGCCCGAATCCCATCCCGATTCTTTCCCACCGGCTGTGAGGTGAAGACCACACATCCCAAGATTCCTCGCTCAAAATCGGCAAGCTTTTGTTTCGAATAAACGACCTCCAGCGGACGAAAAACTACATATTGCAGCTTTAATATTGTTTCATGGATTGAGCTAACGTGAACTAACAATATAGTTGTATTTTTTTATCATTGTAAAGATGAATAAATATTATAACAAATGCAACGTTCATTGTTAATGTTAGTTTATGCATAACTACAAGGCTGTAACCATGTCATATATATATATTTTTTTTTTATTAAGGAATTAAAAGGGATTTAAGGGAATAACGAAAAAGAAATAAGAACGGTAAAAGTTCCAGGTCTATTGTGGTTAAGTAATCAATTTAATCTATTTGCAAATAATATTTTTTTAAATATATATATATATATATATATATATATATATATTCACTCATATTTGTGCCCAATATGTCAAAAACACAAAACATTTCAATAATGGCATGTTTTTTATTCATAATGGCGAAATTTCTTAAAAACTTTGAGTCGTTTGCGTCACTGGATATTACTTTTGGTCGCTGAATATTTCAATCATAAAACAGTCATCAAATATTAAATGTTTAGTTTAGCTACTTACCACTTTCACTATTTGAAGGAAAGCGTCGCATTGGAATCCACACTCAATGACCAGTAAGCCCCGCCTTCTTTGATTTGATTGGCCAGCTCACTCATTCTGACAGTGACGAGCGCTGTTAGACCAGCCCAAAAATGTAACTTTTAAAACTTTTTTTGTCATCCATCCTAACAACAAACAGAGCGCTGCGTATAATGTAGTACAGCAGAGCAGCTTCAATAATATCAAATATTGAGGGGGACAATTTTTTCAACATTTATAGTTATTGGGGAGACTTGTCCCCCTAAATGTCTTTTTGTCTTTTTATCCCACTTGTTTATACCTAAATCGGGCGAAAAAATCTGCAAAGCAGCAAGATACATTTGCATTTACGCATTTAGCAGATGCTTTAACGACTTGCAAAAGAGGAACAAAAGCAATTAATCAAAAATACACTCATATTCAAGACACAAACTATATTTTAATCAGCGTTGCCGTTGTTTCCAAGATTTTTTATACAAATGAAACTAATTATACTAATTAAAAATGACCACGCAAACGTAGTTGAGTTAATGCAGGTGCTCGATTCTGCTCAAAACGTGTTTGATGTGGGATAAAAATTCAATTCGCCTGTGGACATTTGTGTGCTTCATCAACATAGTGACTAAAGACATCGGTGTCCCTCACAGGAGACGCTTTAACAGAAGATGTTAAAAGCAGAAATAAAACGATATTAACCAGTTTAGCATTTCTGATATGTAGATTATGTTTCCACAACAACAAGATCTTTTCAAAACTTTCCAAGACTAAAGAAAAAACCCCAAGGACCCGTCAGCGCACACACACACACACACAACCCTGAATATAAATGAAAGAAACAAAAACATATTAAACTCTCTTAATGAGAAAAGGTAAACCATAGAATAAGACGCTTTGAACACTTCATACAGCGAAGCCCATGTTTCGCCATTAGTGTTCGGGACTGACAGCTCATTTCACTTGAAGCTATGCTTTAACAATGTCAGTGATTAATACAGAAAGCCCATTCTCTGAAACGGCTCTTTAAATCTCAATTTCCTCTATAATAATATAACTTACTGCCAAGGATCATTATGAGTCATTTCAGAGCCACTAGAACCCGTTTGAAGTAAACATCATTAGGGAAGCGTCTCCACGAGTCTGATTACAGTACATCCTTCGATTAAAAGAAGGAGCTAGAACCTGCCCTGAGTGGAGATTTCGTTATGGACGTCGTCTTATTCATTTCAAAAAGCACATAAACATACAGACGCGATAAAATAACTAGGATAAACGAAAAATAGAGAGGGTTGCTGAAGGAAAAAGGTCCATTTTTTTTTCCCTGGAGGATCTTTCTGCTGCAAGTCAATGGAAAAGCCATGATACTGCGATACACATAGTTAACCCGTTGTATAAGAAAAGGTTCTATAGTGAACCTTGAGTGGTTCTGTCAGGCGCTGCATATATACGCTCTTAAAAACGAAGGTTCTTCATTGGCTTTGATAATTCCATGAAGACCTTTTGGACCTTTCCATAGGTTTGTTGCATTGTTAAAATGTTGTTCTATAGTAAAAACCCAATAAGTTACGGTAACTCAAACCATTTGAGGAAACCGGCTGCTTTAAACCGTTTGAGTTTTAAACTCTTACATATTGAGTTAAATTCACTAATATTTAGAGTAAACTCAACTTCACTCATTCAGATTGAATCTGAAGTCTTTCTAACTACATTGCTACTGAAATGTCTCGAGGAAAGCGATTGGCTTAAATGGTTAAAGCGTCAACTATAAACACCGCACACGCCGCAAGTTGTCTCATCTAGCTACTTATTAATAACGTACGTTTTCAAAAATGAATTGTGTAACAAAATGTCAAAGATTCGTCGAGTTATGTTTACCACATGCTTGGATGTAAAGCTCATTATAAAACCCCATAGGAAAGTCTCGAAGGAGATTAGTATTGTCACACCTGCACGACTTTATTAAGAGGTTCTTTTAAAAAAATAAATAAATGCACTTTTAAAAATAAAGAGTTTTTGGAACAATACAACAGAGGAATTATTTTTGTTTCCCCAAAGAACAGTTCTTGAAGAACATTTTTTTTCACTATATAAAAAACCTTTTGTGGAATGAAAAGGGGCAAATTTCCTGATAATTTACTCACTCTTATGTCATCCGAGATGTTTATGTCTTTCTTTCTTCAGTCGAAAAGAAATGAAGGTTTTTGAGGAAAACCATTCCAGGATTTTTCTCCATATAGTGGACTTCAATGGGGTTCAACAGGTTCAAATGTCAGTTTCAGTGCTGCTTCAAAGACTCTACATGATCCAGACGAGGAATAAGAGTCTGATCTAAAGTCATTTTCTCTAAAAACAAAAATTATATACTTTTAACCACAGATGTTCATCTTGCACGATGCGCACGACACATGTTATCACGTTGGAAAGGTCCCGCGGAAGTACCGATAGTCTCTACAAAGCGAACGTACAAAGACAAAGTCAAACGGCCTTCACAAAAAAAGGTAAAACAACGATGTTGGGTGATTTTGAAGTTGGAGGAGAAAATGAGATGGAGTTTTTCGATGGTTCTTCTGCCTACGTCCCGCTTGACCTTTGCAAATGGTAAATGGTAAATGGACTGCATTTATATAGCGCTTTCACAGACCTATGGCCACCAAAGCGCTTTACAATTTTTGCCTCACATTCACCCATTCACACACACATTCATACACCGACGGCGACGTCAGCCATACAAGGCGCCATCCAGCTCGTCGGGAGCAACTGGGGTTAGGTGTCTTGCTCATGGACACCTCGACACTTGGTCAGGTGGAACCGGGGATTGAACCACCAACCTTCCGGTTAGTAGACAACCCACATGAACCACTGAACCACTGCCGCCCATACAACGTGATTACGTAACACGTGGAGCATCGCAGAGCGGTGCAAGACGAGCATTTGCGGTCAAAAAGTATATCATTTTTATTTTTTTTATAAAATGTCCGATGGTTTCTCTAGATCAGACTCTTTATTCCTCGTCTGGGATCGTGTAGAGTCTTTGAAGCTGCACTCAAACTGACATTTGGACCTTCAACCTGTTGAACCCCATTGAAGTCCACTATATGGATATATATAGTATCAGGAAATTTGAAGTCTGAAGTGAACTAATCCTTTAAAGGTTCTTCATCAATCAAAATTCCTTCAACCATCCTGAGACCATTTTATGGATTTAGTTTTAATTATTTAATTTTGTTTTTATTCATTTTATCATTTTGAATTCCATTTTATGAATTAAACAACTCAGACACTTCATCAAATTATCATTCGACTTAAAACATGAAAGTATTATGCAATCATTGAACACATTTCCCCTTGTATAGAATCTTTTAAAAGAAAATTCTATTTAGAACCTTCTGTTCTAAGAGTGTACTCTGTTACCCTGGAAACCTACTCACAACAAACAAAGCAATAATTAGTTTATAAGTTTAAAAATAATGGTCACCTTTATCAGTTTGTCATCGTATTTTTTTTTTTTTTTTTGTTGCTGCACTGGACACTGAGAGGGAAGGAAGTCCCTGTATCCTCTGCAAGCCCATGGATACTAGAAGGGATGTGTTCTTGATCCGGCTTTATCCTTTGAGCTGGAGGGGGTGAGGCCGGCCAAAGTCCAAACTACACAAATTGAGACAACCAGATGACATCTCTGATCCATCCGTGGGATGCCGAAGGGGTTGTGTGAACCTACAAGCATGCAGAAGTTTGTTTTAGTGTCCAGAGTTTCTTACAGATAATGTCTTAACTGGTTGGAAGGTCAAACGAGTGATGTCAGATTTGTGAATGAATCCTGGTTCTTTAAAATGATTCAGCTGAATTGATTCGCAAAGCATTCATAAGACACTCAGCTGTGAGTTAGTCGGTAAGGAAAACATGACATGACAAGAAAACAACTCAACTTTTGCCTTGTTTTCCGGTCTAAATAACTGAATATTGCTAAATCAAGACAGATATTAAGTTTTGTTTTCAGAAAAAGTGTCAAAAGCTTAAAACACAAACAAATGTCTGTCAGTGGAGTCAACAAAATAAACTTAATTCAAAAGGAAAACACTGATGCAGATTTTTTTCGATGTAAAATCTTCAATCATTTCGCTTCTCAAGTAAATGCATTTTGATTTATGCATGTTGACATATTTATGCTGGAAAACAAGACAAAAATACTGAGTAAGGAAATCATTTTTTTTGGTAGTTTGGGAACTTTTGAGCATTGCATTATATGCTTTTTATTGTTTTTTTAACCAGTTCTTTGACATGAATTGTCTAAATCTTAAAATTAACTTCATTATCAACGTAATTACAATCTGCAATAATTCAATTATTCACTTTAATTCGTGATAGTCATCCCCTCGCATTCTTATGTGTACATAAATCAGTTACTTATAATATTAAACAGCAATACCAATAGGCAGTTCAAATCCAGCACTGAAGATCCAGCAGACACTGACTAAACTTTTGAAGTCTGTGGGAAATCTTTCTAACCGTCTGGAGGTTGCTGTCCACACGTGGGCTTTGAGCGTGTTTTTCTGTATGTACTGCATCCTGCGCCTCTGTGTGTTGCACTTCACGGTCCCAGTGCGCTGGTCGCCAAGCAACCCTTGTACACAGGGAGCGTCGTCCGTTGGCGTCTCTGAACTGTGTGGAAATTGTAGGATGAAGTGAAGAAGGAAGGGTGATGGCAGCGTGAGTTTCCAAGTGATTCAAAATGATTAAGCCGACTGCAGCTGGCTGACACAGAGCGTCGCATTTCAGCGTTTGACTGCAAAAAAACCTGTTTTTGCTCAGTATTGTTCTCGTGTTCCCTCACTATAAATATCTAAACATTCTTAAATCAAGATGTGTTTGTTTGAGAATCAAATTGTTTCTTTAATAATAAAAAAAGATCTAAATTAGTTCATGCTTGAAACAAGAAAAAAATATGCCAGTGAGGTAAATTTCCTTTGAAATTTGACAGATATGACAGACATTTTGTCTTGTTTTTACGGTGGCCGAGAGAGCTCAACGCGCTGCAAATAAGAAAACGCATGCAAATAAAAAAAAACGCATGCAAATAAAAAAAAACGCATGCAAATAAAAAATGCATGCAAATAAAAAACGCATGCAAATAAAAAAAACGCATGCAAATAAAAAAATGCATGCAAATAAAAAAAACGTATGCAAATAAAAAATGCATGCAAATAAAAAATGCATGCAAATAAAAAAACGCATGCAAATAAAAAAAAACGCATGCACATAAAAAAATGCACGCAAATAAAAAAAAAAACACATGCAAATAAAAATAAAACGTGATCATCAGTTTGACAACACACGTGCTGCAAATCCTCACAACTCAAGCAAACACAAAAACGCGCTGCAAATACACAAACCACAACGGAAATGTTTCAAGGGGGACCCCAAAAAGTGACGGACCCTACTTGACAACAGCACCAAGTAAAAAATATTAAAATGTATTATGTAGGCATTAACTCCATGTAATGTGTTTCACTAACAGAAAAGTGTTTTAATATGTGGCATTGTTGTTCACTCATTCAACTTTAAGAGATGATCATTTAGTGGATGATTTAAAAATATTCGTTAATCATCTGTAGCGTACTAATGTGACGTCAACGCCTGTAACGGCCGCCTGAGGCGCTCGACGACCACGTCATCTGTGAGCGTGAGCCTCTAGCAAACTGAAAAACCCTTATTAAAAATAAGAAATACATGAAATAATGTACAGTTGTTTATTTTTGTTTGCAGTTTTTATAGTATTTCATGATTGTGAACACATTGTGCACTCAAATGCCGTACACTATCTAGGGATCAGTGAATAAGTGAACGTATGAATTGAACTGGTTTTGGACACAGCTATCAAGCAAGTCCTAGTAGGGTCCGTCACTTTTTGGGGTCCCCCTTGAAACATTTCCGTTGTGGTTTGCGCTATTTGCAGCGCGTTTTTGTATTTGCAGCACGTTTTTGTGTTTGCTTGTGTTGAGAGGATTTGCAGCACATGTGTTGTTAAACTAATGATCACTTTTTTTTATTTGCATGCGTTTTCTTATTTGCAGCGCGTTGAGCTCTCTCGGCCACCGTATGTTTTAAACACAAACTCACTTAATTTTGATGATTTTTACTCATTTTGCATCTCAAGAACAGTGTTTCTCCAAGCAAGGTCAATTTAAGACTAAATTTAAAGAACTTTTAAGTCAAAGTAAAGAAGATTAAAGGAATACATTGAAGGAAACACAACATGTCAATATGCTCTCTAGATGTAAATGTCTGAGTTTCATTACTAACACTCTGAAAATACAACTTTCAAAAGATATCCGTTACCAGTGTTGGGGGAAACGCTTTACAAGTAACTTTGGGCTTGGGGGTAACGCATTATTGCGTAATCAGATTACTTTTTTTAAGTAATTAGTAAAGTTACACATTGCTTTTTAAATTTACAACAAAATATCTGTTACTTTTTCCAATAAGTAATGCAAGTTACTTTTTCACATTTATTGCCTGACAGCTCTCCTGTCCTCATGTTGAGAGAACGTTGTGTGCGCCGTGTGAACATGATGGTTATTGTAGTTCTAGACTAAACGTGAACATGCATTCACTCATCTCACTTGCAAGAAAACGTTCAGTATTCCTCAAAGTGAATAAAAACAGTGAAGTGCAATCTCAGAATTTTATGCAAACCTGTAATAATTAACTATATTAAATTACACCAATATACTTTATGTATTTAATCTCACTTTATCACTTCAATGATCTAATTTGACCATACTAATAAGATCAAATCACTTTAGATTAGATTTAAAAATATCTTATATATTAATATTCTTCTTTAATCCAGAATGGCAGCACAGCTGAAAAGTTTGAGCTGCGCCCTCTACTGTCCAGGAGTAAATATGCAATTCCTTCAGCCTGAGGTTTATTCATTTCACTTTCAGTGTAAAAGGGCCCTTACATTTGCTAAAAATAGAACTTTTTTGGTGTTATTATAAAAACAAACAATCAAGCCCAGCCCAGATGAGAAAAAGTAACGCAAAAGTAATGTAAGATTACTTTTCATACAGAGTATTTAACGCAGTTAGTTACTTTTTGGGGCGTAACGCAATAGTGTAATGCATTTCTTGTTAAAGTAATACTTTTGAATTCATTAAACTCAAGTGCAAAAAAGGGGGATGTTCTTACTTAGTTTTGTTTTGTTTTCCACTGCAATTGACTCTTAAATGGATAGTGGATAGTTCACCCAAAAAAAGGTCTCACACTCAAGTTGTTCCAAATCTGTGTGAACTTTTTTCTTCTGCTGAAAACAAAAGAAGTTGCTCACCCTCAACAACTATTCATTTTTTTGCAATTCATGCAACATTTAATCCATATAAGACTTCCTGCTCTCATTTAAGGCCTTACCTATCTCTCCAGGTGCCTCAATTTGTACATTTCAAATCATACTCCTCATTTGTTATCACTGGTGTTCCTCAAGGCTCTGTTTTGGGCCCTCTTTTATTTATCATTTACTTGCTACCTCTTGGTTACATTTTTCTTTTTTTTTTAGGAAACACGGCATTAGTTTTCATTCATCGACACCCAGATCTATTTGTCTTCCAAGCCAAATTCTACTCCTCTTTCTTTCCCTCTCTTGGATTAAAAGATTAAATCCTGGTTTTCGCGTAACTTTCTCAAGATGAACACTGATAAAACAGAGGTTGTTCTTGTTGACACTAAATTCAATAGCTGTTCACTTTCCATTGATAATTCTACAATCTCTCCATCTTCTCAGGTTAAGAGTCTGGGTCTCATCCTTGATAGTACTTTGTCTTTTGAAACGCATGTGAACAATTTTACTCAGCATATTTCCACATATATAACATCGGACGTCTATGTCCTTGGTCCAAAACTCAGCTACCCGTAATAATCACAAGAATCTCTCCTGTTGTCTATCATTCACACTGGCTTCCTGTTAAATATAGAGTTAAATATTCTCACTTTTAAAGCTCTTCGCAATCTCGTACCCTCATATCTCTCTGGCTTTCTTCATATCTGCACCCCCAAGTATACACTTCATTTGTTTTCCGTGTTGTACCCTCAGTTCGTGTGGTGACTATTGTACTGCTCCTCGTCTTTGGAATTTTCTTCCACAATTTATATGAGAAAGTGATGTCTTAAAACTTTTCCATTTAAATGAACTTTCTCTGATCACTTCGTTGTATTGTTGTTTCGATTTTTAAGACTCTCCTTGAGTGTTTTGAGAAGCGCCTTTAAATGAAATATTATTATTATTACTACTACTTTGAGTAGGGGTGAATTAAGACTTTTAAAGAAACCATGACGTAAAAGTATCTTGATCTAAGAATGTTTAGAAATTTCCAAACACGTTTTGCAGTGTTCGCTGCACAGAGCTGCGCCGTAAAAGTCCCTCACAAAACACTGGTGTGTTTTCATTCAACTGATTTTCCTAAGCCATCTCTTTAGACACAAGCAGACTGGAGCTGACAAGCCAGCGCCGTGTCAATCACACCAGAGGATGTTCTCTCGGCTTGTTTTCTTCCTGCTCTGATCCTCGGGGAGTTTGCACTAACCAGCATGGCCCTGGGCTTCCTTTCAGGGGCTGAGGGCCTGGAGTGCTGCTGCTGTTTTGCAACAGAGACCATACAAAACTATACAGAGCTGGACCGAATTACCAAGTCAACACTGAAGAGTGCTTCTGTTTGGAGTACAGCTCCAAATCTGGGATTCTGCGGCTCAATCCAATTAACTGCAGCATGGCAAGCACTAATTTAAAAACAAGTGCAAAACAATAGCAAACAAACACAAAACAGAGGGAAAAAGTAAAGAAAACATCATGCGGCAAGAAATTACGCTACTAATCCGGAGTTAACGTGCATTTAAGCAATATTCTGTGCTTATAAAGCTCAATGAACAGCAGCTGTCGATCACGAAAAGTGATTTCAACTCATTTCTCAGTTTGTAAAAACTGCAAAAAGTCACGGCATGTGTTCACGTATAAACGTTTGACAACTATCCATAAAGTGCACTCTAAAAAAATGCTGGGTTAAAAACAACCGAAGTTGGGTTAAATATGGACAAACCCAAAAATATGGGTAGTTTTAATTAACTCAACTTTTGTTTAAAAAATTAGCTAGCACTTTATTTTACAGTCCTCTTCCCCATGTATATACTTATTAATTATTGTTATTAACTGGGTAATAACCAGCTACTAAACCTAACCTTAACCCATGCAGTTACCGTATATGACCCAGTATTTTCTTACTTACCGTAAGTACATGTACTGTAAAATAAAGTGCAACCAAAAATGACTATATGTCTGGCTTGAAATGAACCAAAACTAGGTTGGGAATTAAAATCAGACATATAATTATTAGAGGCAACAATAATAACATTTATTAATACGCAATTTACTAAATGTTTATTCATTTTAAGCAAGCAATACAGTCATTTTTAAACAATCGCTGAGTTGAATAAATCTACCCAGCAGGTTGGATCAAACATTTAACCCAACCGCTGGGTCAAAACTACCCTATTGGGTTTTTTTTATAAGTTCATCCACACATAAAAGTATGATTCTTGTAACTCATGTTAATGCTTTAACAAAAATACTTGTTTTTAAAAGTCCCAGTGCAATCATTTTTCACTCAGCAGTCTTTTTTTTTTCTTCCGGGAATCAATATCTAAACATTCTTAAATGCGGATATATTTACTTGAGAAGCAATGTTAAGTCTCATTTAATGAAGAATTGATGAAACTTGAGTCAGTTTCTGCTTAAAGCAAGACAAAATATGTAAGTAGAGTAAGAAAAAGCTTATTTTTCTTCCCTCATAGATGGATATTTTGTCTTGTTTTAAGCACAAACTCAAATTATTCAGAAAGCATGCTTCTCAAATAAATAAATGTATCTTAATATATATAAATATATATATATATATATTTTTTTTTGGATACTTCAAATGGAAAACAAGACAAAAATACTACTTTTGGCAGCGATTGCCCATTAAGTTCTCCAAAGCGTGCGAAAATGCCGTTAATCAACGGCACGTCTCAGATGCTGTTGACAGAGCTGATGTATTTAACCCAGAATATTCCTTTAAAGCAGAGATCAGTCCCCTTAAACAGTCATGTTAAGACTTTGGCTGCAATGGCAGGCTAAATCTCAGCAGACAGAGCAACACTCAGAGCTAATTAACCCATTAGACTCAAACATGTTTCCCAACATGCACTTGAGATCAGTTCCTATCAGAGTTTGCCAGCGGAGAGGCCCTTTGAAACGGAGCCTCTCAACTCTTCTGAAGAGCGTCCCAGACGGTTCCTCTGGTATTTTCTAATAAAAAACAGCAACGTTTCCCTGAACGTCAGTTTGTAAACCACCAGGTTCCCACTTCTTCCTGGTGGTCATTTAAATAAGAGGGTGACCTAAAAAAGAAGCGGAGTGACTCACGAAGAGACGTGGGAGAGGAAAGCATGACTAAGATGACTGAACAATATCAACCACAGATGAAAGTGTCTCTGCTTTTTATTCGTTACCTCAAACAGACTCCAGTCTGGAACGGACCTCAGCAAACACCTCCGGAGTGAAAAGCCACAAACCACGCAACAGATCTGAGCTTTACAGCTTTCCTTAATTGCGCTAAAATGACAGAATGTGAGAAGTAAGACAACAGAAATGCAATAAAAAGATGGCTTTGTTCAGCCAAAAATCTTTCACTAACCCTCACACGGGTCCAAAGCATTTCTGAAGGATGTTCATGATGCAGTTTTCCATCAAGGGCTGCAAAAATGACCAAAAAAAAAAAAGCATCATAAAAGGTCTGAACATGCGGTAGCAACGAAAACTTACATTTTAGCCTTCTTTGCCGTTTCTTTGTAATTATTTGTGAAATTTACTAGCAACTTCCGAGTTGGTTTATATTCTTCAAGTGGGTTATAATCTGTGTGCCGAAAAAAAATCGCATGAGAAATAAAACCGCAATAAAAAATACGGCTGCGATTTAACAGGTAAATTCAGCCAAAAATCGTCCACTTCCACTATAAACACTGAGGAGGACAAGTCCCCACCTGATCATTTGAAAGTTGTCCCCAAACAATATCTGAAATTCTTGCCCTGCTGTTCGTTTTTAGGATGACAAAATGGTTCAAAGTTCCATTTTTTAGTCTGGTCTGCCTCCTTGTCAATGTCAGAGTGATTGAGACGGCCAATCAAATCAAAGTAGGCGGGGTTTACTGTTCTCAGACGCAGAGCGTAACATCCAGTGATGCAAACTACACTGCTTTTTTACCCCAAATATGGCCGTATTGAATTAAAAATATGCATTTACGTGTAATTCCTGAGTGTTAAAACAAGAAACATTTTACATTGTCGACAAATTGAGCATAATTTAAAAGCAAATTTAAGGGATAGTTTACCCAAAAATTATCCCATGATTTACTCACCCTCAAGCCATCCTGTGACTATCTTTGGTATCTCTTTACTATAAGGTTCATTAGTTAATATGAACTAATAATGAAGTGCATTGATCAATGTTTGTTAATGTTAATTTTAACATTTACTAACTTGCTAACATTAGTTAATGCACTGCGAACTAACATGAACATTAACCAACGTTAACAAAGTTTAGTAAATACAGTAAATTAGTTAATACATGAACTAAAGTTTAACTAATGAACATTACTGTAAAGAGTTACGCTATTTTCTTTCAGATGAACACAATCGGAGATATATTTAAAAATATCTTTAGTCCTCCGAGGTTTCTAATGGTGGTTAAATTTTGAAGACAAAAAAAAAAAATCCATCCATCCATAAAAAAATTAATCCATACGACTCCAGAGGGTTAATAAAGGCCTTCTGGAGCAAATCGATATGTTTGTGTGAAACAAATATCCTTATTTAAAACTTTATAAATTAAAATAACGTACTTCCGGTGCAACAGTCGCATACCGTACGTGCAAAAAGTGTTAAATTCTACGACGTAGTAAACAATGTCATGACGACACAGTTCTTAAGTACGGGAAGAAGGAGGCGGGAGCCGGTGAACATTCAATATACTTTAATAATAAAATAAACAAACAATAAAACGAAAGTAAAAGGGCGGCAGTTCCTCACGGCGACTGACGCCCACACAAACAAAATAAAACACAACATAAAGTCCAGGCCTGGTCCTCTCTCATCCTTCACTGTCGTCGCTCCTCTTTTATGCTTCCGGAGCTCCTCCGTGAGAGACACGAGACCGGTGTAGCGCGCAGCTGACGCTCATTATCTCTCGCGTCACCGGCCTCGCGAATGAGACGTTCGTTATTTTTTATGGATAGATGCATTTCTTTTTGTCTTCAAAATTTGACCAGCCATTCACACAACCATTACAAACCTTAGAGGACTAAGAATATTTTTAAATATATCTCCGTTTGTGTTTATCTAAAAGATGACAGTCATATGAGAGTAAATCATGGGATATATAATTTTCATTTTTGGGTAAGCAATAATAAAAAAAAGCAATATTGCTTTAATGCAAATGCTATTTGAAAATAGTTAAAAAATGATTATTCCCCAACTAGAATTAGACGTATAACCTTTATTCATGCTTTATAAAGAAGGTTACGGCCTTTACTCATGTTGATCCAAAGCGTTTTTTGGAAGATATTCATGTTGCTCTTTTTCACGCAATAAAAGCATCGACTGATCAAGTGCTTCAGTGAATAAAAACGTGCCTTGCATAAAGCTAAATCTTCCAAAGACTGGGAATATTGCACATACACTGTAAAAGTGTAAAAAAAAAAAAAAAAAAAAAAAAAAAAACTTCGATTGACCTTTAGATATTTTTCCAACACTTTCAACTTGAGAATTTTACATTTAAGTTAATATTTATAGACTTTTTTTGTCCTTTTTAGAGCTTATCAGATCAGGTTAGGAACAAAATTTGGATAAGGACATGACGCATATTCCTTATTTTTTGGGGCGAACCGTTCCTCTTAAAGAGACAGTTCACCCAAAAATGAATAATGTCGACAACCAAGCAGTTGATGAACCCCGTATGGAAGTCAGTGGGGACCATCAACTGTTTGGTTACCGACATTATTCAAAACATCTTCTTTTGTGCTTTTCAGCAGGAGGCAGAAATTCATTCAGGTTTGGAACAACAATGATGACAGACCTTTCATTTTTGGGTGAACTATCCCTTTAAGAACCAGGCATGGCCTTTTTCTGCAGATGCTCTAAAGATCCTGACGGTAGTTTTTGTTTGTAAAAACTATTCAGGTCAGTCTTGCCACGGGCGCCCCCCTTGGGCCTCACTAAACTGCGCTACATCAGGTGACTCGGTGCAGTTTTTTGGGTTTTTTTGGAGGTACCTGGACTGAACATGCCAGTTTCTATAAATGTTTGCAAGAGAAAAAAAACCTGACAGGTAAAAGGGGCTTTTGATGGGATAAGGAGGACAGTGAGAAAGGGAGGCAGGCGTGCCTATGTGAACTGTGGTGCCAGGCCCCTGGTCACAATCACACAGATTTGCATTCCACTCTAACAGGATATTGCCCAAAGTCCCCCTGAGGAGCTTAGTCGTCGTGTTGGACCTTAACTCCCAGTGTGCACCACATCTCTCTCTCTCTCTCTCTCTCACACACACACACACACACAAATAAGACACTTTTTTCTCTCTCTCTCCCTCCCGTTTCTTTCTCTCACAGCTTAATCCCCTCTGTCTCCTTTCTTTCTTTTAGCTCTTTCAGTTTAACTCTCACACTCTTCATCATCTCAGCTGCTCAGCCCTCCACTCGTCTTCTCATGGTCCTCTCAAACATTTAATTAGCTTATTGGCATACATCGCTTCTCTTACGTGTGCTCGCCTTCATTTTAAATCAGACGTACGGATGAAAGTATCACGTAAGGGGCGATTGCAAAAATATAGGTTGTTCATATTCTTCAAGTGTTACGAATGCTACACTTGCTATCAATTTGCATTTCGTTTAGGAAATAGCAGTGCTTGCCAAATAAATGGTAACACGAGGTTTTGAGCATTTGAAACAAATATGGGATATGATGGCATACTTTCTTTTGAATCAATGATGCATCCCAAATTACTATTAGTCAACGATCACCTAAAGTGCACCTATAGTTTTGGGTTTGCATCACAATTCTGTATGCAAATAGAGCCTGAAATGATGTACGACACAAAGTTCGAAACATGTTAAGCAGCTCGGGCTGAATTAATAGCGAAATAACGCAATACTGAACAGGTTTATCCAAAATTGCGATGGAATATCAATACAAGGACTGCGGTAAAACATTTTATGGAGAGAAATCACAGAATATATACTCCATTTTTTTGATGAGAGTTTAAACTATATTAAAATTTTGAACTTAAAATGCGACCCTAACGCTCAAAATAATTCATAGTTCAAATCAACTCGTTCAGTTACATTAACTGTTATTTAGAACTTTGAGTTCACATCACTGACATGTTTCCAGTAAACTGAACCGTTTCGTCGTTTTTGAGTTGTATGAACTGATTTCTTTTCATTTAGACAAACTTAAGTTTAACTGAAAACTGGGCTGGGATTTTTTTTGATTTCCCAGCATGCTTTGCCCACGGCACTCGAAAGGGAGAGTAAATGCAAGTGCAAGATTAATAGTAAGGGAGATTTAGTAGTGATTAATGTTTTGTTATGCTACTTTACAAGAGTTTCTGTGGGTTTTCGTAGAGTTAACATGGTAATGTTAGCAAATTCTGAATTAGTTTGCTATAGCTTTATGTTGCGATAACCTTATAATTTTAAGTTATATATATATATAGTTTTAGTGTACTCAAACATTTCAATAAAAATGTATGAGTACAAAATAAAAATACTTACTTAAACTACGTTTCTTAACTTAAAAAATTGAGTTCTGACAACTTGCTACAGCGAAGTAAAAAACATTTGATTTGCAAGAACTCAAAATTAAAAAGTTAATTAACATGCACGAGTACTACAAACTCAAAACTTGATAGTTAAAACTGGGAGCATAATAACTAAAAAAAAAAAAAAAACTCTTATTCGGGTTTACAGTGTGTACAGAATTATGACGATAAAAGAAAATGAAATGTTACACTTAGTAAACATAAGTTTTAATCAAACCCAGTATGGGCACTAAAAGAGGAAAAACAATACACATACCATAAAGGCTACGTTCAGCCTTCCGTCATGAAGGAAATGTGATTCAGAGGCTGCAGTCAATGTTTTTACGAGTTTTAATTCTATATACCGCCTCCCCTGCCACAAAACCAGCCCCCACGCAGCTATTGGTGAAACAAAAACTCTCCTGTCCTATTCTCACACACACACACACACACACACACACACACCAATGCACAAACTCACTCTGTCTTTGTCTCAAACACAGAGCATCTGGTCTTGGGTAGGGCAGCATATGTTTTAATTTTGATTGACTCACCTGTCACCTATACTGCCCTCCTCATTGTTACCCCCTCAAACACACACGCACACACACACACATACACACACACATCCCCCCTTTTTTGCTCCCCGTAAAATACCCCCCCCCCCCCATCCTGCCAAACGCAGGCCATTAACCATTTCCTACGAGCTGCTGGTAAAAGGAAGGAAACAGCATGCCAGGCTTTCACACAACACGCGGCGCTCGGAAAGTTGTGCGCCCTTGAAGTCCAGCGAGCTGGGGTAAAAGTCATGCTAATTGACGGGCGAGCTTAATTCAAATGAGCCCGTAACTAAAATCGGACTAGAAAGAGCGGGGCGACCTGCGATAGGGCAAAACTTTCTAAACCTTTCAATCGGCCCCACCGTCAAACCACTTTGATGTGCTCGACGCTTTTCATCAGTTTTCTCTCCGCGTATGAAAAGGCATTTCAAGTACAAAGGCTCGTGAGCACATTTGTAATTTGTCTCCTCTTTCGAGAACAAATGGATGTGGCAAAAACCATTTTGCCTTGTTCTGGAAAAAAGAGAGAGATCTGAATGAAAGTGCATATGAAAGGTGCGAGGCAGGAGAGAGCGGCAGTGAGGACGGACAGAAAGGGAGAGGAGGGGGGCATGATTTTTCACTCAAGTCAAACCCTATTTCACATCAGGCTGTTGTAGCACCTCGTCCGTGAGCTCTTCGAGAGAGACGGACATAAATGAGGAGGGTAGAGAGGTGAAAAAACAGGGGGTGATCGAGAATAAAGGTCCAAATCCTCGACTGTGAAAACTGTGGCACCGGCGAAGTGTATGCACGCCTTGTTTGGCTAATAACCTGGAGTCTCGTAAAATGTGAATGAGGGAGTCCTCGGAGCTTATAATTTCACACCCATGAGGCCGGGGAGATGAGTGTGAATTGAAGGAGGACAGATCCACGTTGGCGGTTCCCCGGGCCGTCACACCGGAGCGGAGAAGGCAAGACCGCTGACTCCTCGAATGAAAAAAAAGGTCTGGATCAGTCATCAAAAGCCACACTGAGAGATGCAACAGAGTCACGGTTACTTACCGTAAACCATGCGCTAATTTCATTCAGAGGCCTTCTGTTAAACACAGTGACAAACGTATTTACTTGAACCTGCAGATATCAATCACACATGATATCGGTCACAATTGAGCAAGTTTTCAGTGTAACATATTAAGATAAAACTGTACTTGTATGGATATTTTAAGTTCACTAGAGTAAAATGGATATCTAAAGATTTTGTTTCAGATGTTATATATAAACAAACATTGATTTTGTATGCGATCAATGGTTTGACAGCACTGATTATATATATAGTTATATAGTGCTGTCAAATGAATCATCGCAATTAAAACAAACTTTTATTTTGGATGCGATTAATCGTATAACTGCACTATATATATAGCTATATATATTAGATGAGTGCTGTCAAACGATTAATCGCATCCAAAATAAAAGTTTGTTTACATAATATATGTGTGTACGGTGTCTAACAAACACGCATACATGGATTTATTGAAGAAATATGTACATGTACATCATAATTTATTTGAAATATAAATATTTTATATATATATAAATATAAGTTTTTGTTAGATATATACATACACGTACGTATGTATGTATACATAATAAATATACACAGTACACACACATATATTATGTAAACAAACTTATTTTGGATGCGATTAATCATGATTAATCGTTAGACGGCACTATATATACATATATAAGCATATATACATGGATTTATTTACATACACACTCACACACACATATATATATATATATATATATATATATATATATATATATATATATATATATATATATATATAGAAATGGGTAAAAGTCAGAGCTAATGAGTTTACTTGAACCGACAGATATCAATCCCACATGTAATCTGTGTCTCTACATTTATATTTGCTTATTAAGCATTTTTTAATTAATTTGACTTTTTTTTTTGAATACATCCCTTTCAGAGACCACAGTTCAGCACTATCTCTCGGAGATTGTCAGCACAAAAAGCAAATAAAATCAGCACAAAATATCTGCAGATCATGTCAAGGCCCAATTCCATTTCTAAGAACTGTCTGCCAAGTCTTTTGTTCATCTTTAAAGCTGAAGTGTGCAATTTCGTCCATGTTTCCCAGGCTCATATATAGTATTCTTAGATTGATTTTACAGAAAAGTTGCTCTGTTTGGTGCTTGGCACAGTCGGCTCAACCAATGACGTGAGTTCGGGGCGGGACTATCCGTTTGTCTGACCGATGACGTGTTCGAGGGAAACCTGTTTGAAAACAGGCATTATATTTGCAATTACAAGAGATACAAAAATAAAATAAAAAAGGAACAGTATGTGTGTGTATGCACTGAATTGCTGAGGTAGCTTTAACGATCATCATCTCCCTAATGATTAAAAAAAAGGCTTGCCATCAATATCTAAATCTGCATTTTTGAACCATATCCCCCCCAAAAGAAAACTTCAATATCTTTTTGATCTTGGTCTGTTTTAATTGTGCCCCTGTATAAAAGGTATAAACAGACAGCTTTCGCTCTACACGTTAATGGGTATTTGCAGGAGAGAGAGGGGTGTGTGTGTGTGTGTGTGCGTGTGTGCTCCTCACCGCGGCAACCAGAACTCTCGGAGGAGAACACTGCTGTAATTATAAAAGGAACAAAGCACTGGAGACTAAAAACACATGAAAGGAAAAGAAAACATACAAGCCAATCAAGGCTCTCACAAACATGCTCTCTCGTGCACAAACACGCACACTGACACACACATATCCACTCTTAGCTCAGTGCTTTGTCCGGCAAAGTTATATTCCAAGCTTGTAATGAAGCTTTATCAATCGCAAAATGGCTCTCCAACACGACAAAATACACGTCTATATTTAAAGTACGTCAGAACAGATCTTTAATTGATCGATCTAATACACGCATCGCACAAGAACCGATCAGACGGCCCTCTAAAACTGTCTTCTCCCAGAGGAAACGATAAAACCCTAAAAGCAGGAAGGAAGTCATGAAAGGAACAGGTCTGGATGAGGTGGGGTCAGTATGACACACACTGGTTTTAGTCAGAGACTCAATGAACAACTACCTGGGTGTTTTCAACCACATCTTAAAGCGATATTTCATGCAAAAATGTCAATTTTGTCATCCTTTGCTTGCGTTCCTATCAGTACGAACCTGTTTGACTTCATTTCTACTGTAGAGCACAAAAGATTTTGCTCAAAAAAAAGAAAGGGTTGTTTAGACACTAGCGTTCTTCCAAAATTTCTTATTTTGTGTTTTGCAGCAGTGAAAGATGGCAGGAGTTTCATTTTTGGGTGAACTTTCGCTTTAAAAAAAAGAAAAAAAAAGTGGAATTAGTCAACTTTTCAGTGAATTTTTGATCCTAACATATTGGAAAAACGACATCTGTATGGCTATTCGAAGTATTTGAATGTGTTTGCATACATTTTTTTTTTTTTTCCAGAAAAGAAGAGGGCGACGTTTTTTTCTCCATGCACCATTGTAAACGTAGCGATATCACACGTCGGGGCTAACGGCAATGTTTCGTGTCTTTACCAGCTATGTTATGACTCCCTTGATGTTTTACAAGTGACATTTGGGTGTTGTGTGTTTGTGGGGGTTTCTGGAACGTTATATTCAAAGAACACTAAAACTGTTTTAAGTGTGCAAGAGACAGCCGTATGGGGAAAACAGGCTTTTTTTGACTCGAGTTTATAGTTTGGCGTTGGCCAGATCGTCCCTGCGCCATCCACTTTAAAACCGCGATCAAACGCTCGCCGTGTTCCCCCTAAAGAGAGCAAAACAAACCGCGTCAGCTGTTTCCGCGCCGCACGTACAGTGATGCGCCCGGTCTTCGTCTTCACAACATGTCATCTGTCAGTCAACCTTGTACGGCGGAGCGACACAAAGAAAACTCAATCAGCCGCGGGAGCCTCTTTTTGTCTGCCAATTCTGAAACTTTCATGCTCCTTATTTGTCAGGTCAAAGGTTAAATTGCTGACCCACCCTCTCATCCCCCCCCCACACACACACTCTCCTCCCCTCCGCAGCGAAAGCTCTATCTACAGAATCCCCATATTTACATGGATTAGACTTCTTTCACGACGAAGAAAGAAATCTGGTTCATAGTCAAAGCCCGAGAAGCGGCCCACATCGCCAGAGTGGCCACGTTATTCACCGCCGGACAATGACCATATTGTGGGGATCTGAAAGAGGAGGGGGGTTGGAGGGGAGTGCCCCGCTTTTGGCCCGGGCTGGAGCGGAGAAGCCGCCCCCTCCAACCCCTTCCCTTTTCGTCCACGGCAAAGTCCTGTGCTTGTGCCACCAGGCTCACAGGGGCAAAACCCCATCCGCTCTCCTGACAAGAGCAAACAAAGCCTGCCCACTGTGAACTAGATGAAGATGTCAAAAGCTTTTAGGTTGGTGGGTGGATGGGGGGGTGTGGGGTGTGGGGGGGGGGGGGTGGTAAGACAAGGTTTAAACCAACAAAACCAGAGAAAAGGCCCTTTTCACTCCCATGGATAAATCCCACTAAGTCTACGTTTCCACATCAGCTTTACTTTCCCCCCCCGACAACAATCCAGCAACTCAATAAAATGATCAAGAACAAATAAGCGAGGCCTCCGAGAGGACGGGGCCGCCGGTTTTAGCAAATAGACCATGCCGAGCTAATCAGAGGAGAACAGAGGAGCTGATACCATATAGACATTTGGGGAATTTACACGACATTAGTGTTCTCATCTAATCCTCCGTGACGTCCTGAGCCGCAGCTTCTGCGGGAGGCCAAACGGGTCAAACTTCTGGAAGATGCTCTCCGCAAAAGACGTCAGGAACGCCGAGCTATTTATAACAAAACGCTTCCGAAAGAGCGTAGCATGTCGCTATCGTCATGTTCCTACATAACTTGTTTACTCTCTTCCTTACACACAGGCACTTTCACACTCTGTTTCTCCAGTGGTGTTGAGAACAAATGAGAGCTGTAAGATGTTAATTAGCGTTTCCTCCTGTTCGGCGGGCCAGGGGTCTGAATGAAGAGGTCAACACTATCTGTGCTCACACAAAGACAGAACGGATTGTCTTTGACCAGCCGAGGCTTAGCGCCGCTGTCAGAGAGGAACGGAGCGGGAGGGTACGGGGACATTTATGCTCCGGAAAATATTTTTGTAATTAAGCACGGCTCTGTCCGTTTTCTGAAGGAAATCAATACCGCTCGCCACCTCCTCCGAATTTCCTCTCGGCAGAGCTGCTGCTGGAAACGGAGTCGCTGGCTGCGATTTTAAAGACGACGAAATCCTTCTTTTTACAGCATGTTAGGACTGGATGTGAGCATTTTATGGATGTCAAAGATCAAAGACTGTTCATCTACTTTGGATCCAGCATCCTGGATCTGGATAACAGTGACATTAGCATGCACAGGAAACGTTTTTCTGTAAGTGTTTACTTTTAAACACAGCTTTCTCTTCCAGGCCAAACCAATACTGGGAAGTAGGAAGTATTTAAAGCGCAAAGCCTTGTCCCTTTTGAGGACCCGCCATATAAAGCAGACCAGAGTGGAGACTATGGCCCATTCAGATGTTAATACATACACCATTCCACTGACTCTGATTAACTCCATGTGAGTTAATAGTTGCCCTGTTAACAAAGAGTTATCCTCCCATTCAAGTCGGCGGTATGTTTAGGAGGAGAAAGGCAAGGAGAGGGAACTTGTAGTGAACCTTTACAGTACAAGCCCCTTCAGGATATAATACAAGCTCCGTCTCCTCTGGCTAATCCAGCCTGCAGATGCTGGAAAGAAGCTCACTGCTCTTACAGGGACAAATAGTCAGAGAAAGGATGGAGGCAAACAAAAGAAATGTTCCCCCCCCCCCCCCCCACCAGAGCCAGAGGTTCTCCAAAAGTGTGGGACAAAACCGAGTAGACAGGCTACAAGCTTACGTTGCTTTGGAAAGCCTCATGAATAATGATTGGAAGAACAAACCTGAAGTTCTCAAAACATCTCTCTTGGCTTCGGCCCGGATACTGCCGTAGTTTTAGGATGTTTAAGTTGCAAAACAATCAACGAGACTTCACACGTTTTAAAGATTACAGTACACTTACTTTGGTCACATCCATTAAAGGGATGGTTCACGCAAAAATGGAAAAGTTGACATCATTTACTCACCCTCAAGTTGTTCCAAACCGGTAATCAAACAGTTGACGCTAATCAATTTGGGAAAAACAATACTATGGCGATCATAGTATATAGCCGACATTCTTTAAAATATCTTCTTTTGTGCTCAACAGAAGAACAGGTTTGGAACAACATGAGGGTGAGTAAGTGATCTATCCTTTTGATGAATGAGCATGACCTCACCTCACCACACAGGTTAAATCGGGAAGTTTATCTGCATTTGTTACAAATTTCAGAAATCCAGTTGCACCAGCTGGACGTACACCCGGTCGTGAGACCAAACTTAACGTAAAATGCTTTTTAAGTCCTGCGTAGAATACCTGTTGCGCACGTCTGAGACTAAATCTTACGCCTAGTCAAAGAAGAAGTCTTGTTTCCATAGTGAAAATAAAGACAAATAAAAAACGTTGAGATGATGGCGCGTCTGCGACCATATCGTCGTGTTTTTCAGAGCTGTCTTCGGTCCTAAAGGCGGGTCGGGATTATCTGCAAAAGTTGAATGCGAACCGTGAAACACCGTGAAAACAAGCCTATAACTTGCGCCATAAGTTTGTACAGCTGTTTTCTTTTGCCAGATGTTTTGTTCTTTAATTCCTTACTGAATTGTTTTGCTTGCATTCCAAAATATGCACATACTTACTGATTAGCTCAGTAATTTTTCTTGTTTAACAATCTGAGTAATTCATTTTTTTTTGGGGGGGGGGGGGGGGGGGGGGGGGGCTCAACTGTAATTTTTCATCTATTCGTTGGAGCCAATAAATTCACATTTGTAACCAAAGTAACGTCAACGGCGTTTTAACTAACAGTGCGGTAGAACATATCAGCAGCGTGAACGCGCATCGTAGCGTGCCTGCGCCTAGTCGTAGTGTTCGATGGTGAACAGGTGTGAATATTCAACGGAAAGCTGGACGTAACCAAGTCCAGTGTAGAGCTTACACCCAACGTCCAGCTGGACCCAGAAGTCCACCATATCCCCTAATTAATATACACCCTATTAGTGCTACTCTCTTAAAAATAGCGTGTCGCGCTGAAACATTCCTCAATCATCGGCTTAAATCTCAGTTTCCTGATTTTTGGCCGCAGACTGACAGGTTAATATTACAAGTTGAAGGCTCCCGAGCTAATCTATAATCAATTCCAAATGGTGTGACTGTATGAGACAGCCGTTAATGGGCACGCGCAGAATGGTCACTTTATCCAACATCTAATTGGTTTGGCTGCCCTGCCCTCAGCGTTTAAAACATTACCTTTTTGAAGTTTGGATGTTTATAATGGCTTTCGAGACTCAATTATCTTTGATAAATTTCTGAGGCGACTTCTCAAAAAAAAAAAAAAAAAAAAAAAAAAACGACAGTTGATCGCGCGCTGGTGTTCGCGAGCTGACGTAATCACACACCTGAAGTATCGCGATACATGGGAAATTGACTAGAACCTCACTTTTAATTATGCATTTGAAATACAGAGAGAATTTGTTTCGATATAAAACAGACACGCGATGAAAGTGTTTTTTTTTTTTTTAAAAAACGCAATAATTATCTACACTTTCACTGTGAACTCTCGCTACGCGTGCAAACCCTTTTATTAGAAGTAAATGCCAATAAAGATGAATCGGCTTATTGTTATTTAGACAAAACAATCATTCACTGTGTCAATGCAATCTTTTAAAGCCTGGATGTCAGAACATGAGGAAACCAGTTCGCAACAATCTTTGGTCGGTAGGGAATATGAGAGAGAGAGAGAGAGAGAGAGAGAGAGAGAGAGAGAGAGAGAGGAGAGAGAGGAGAGAGAGAGAGAGAGAGAGAGAGAGAGAGATCTTTTTAAGAGAGATCTTTTTAATGCACTACATACAGAAACCTCCTTCCACACGTCTATTGCATCATTTTATTCATTTTATACATTACGGCGATCATTTACCGTTTCCTTTTTAACTAAAAGGGTGCATTTAAGTTAATAATAGAATAATAATAATCAGTATAAATATGAAATAAGATATTGTTGCTTCTCTAATCAAAAGTCAAAGTACATTTAATTTGCAAAATTAAATAATAATGCAAATATTTTGGCAACAGTCCAGCATAAATAGACTCTGCATCGGTCAGTGTGATGCTGAGGAAGTTGTTATTGGTTTCCGCTCTCACACCTCATCGGAAGAATCTGATTCAGACAGAAGGTAAAGGGCAAACCTTGAACTCATTAACAGGTTAAAAGAAGGCCACTATCCATCCTCCGTTAATTCAGAGCAGAGAGAACGTGTGCGTAAAACAACACACGGTCCATTTTAGTCATGCAGTCTATCTTTTAATTTCACCTTATTTGTCTAATTGATCTTTTTTTTTTTTTAAATCACGGTGGAATATGAAATATAGGCCCAGATAAAAGATTAACGATCCGTTCACCGGGAGTCGGTAGGCAGAGTTACTCTATTCGTTCGTGGCGAAAGCCCCAAATCTCAGCACAGAAATATCAGTGGTTTGATCAGAGCTGGGTAGAATTATCACGGGGAGAGATACAAAGGCGGCAGACAAAACGCGCTCGGTTTCCCTGGTGTTTGAGTACAAACCTTATTAAACACCGAGCTCAGTTATTAGAAGTGACTGAAACAGCCGCGCTTTATGAAATCAGAGACTGTGTCTGACAAAACAAATAGCCTATAATATACAGTGACTTCCACTTTTATTATATATATATATATATAGAGAGAGAGAGAGAGAGAGAGAGAGAATTTGCTATATTTGTAACATTTTACACGTTTTAGCTGGAATAAATGCAATGCAATTTTTTTAGGGGCATAATCTGTCGAGTTTTTCCTCAAATATTTTAAAGTAGGCACATCTGTATTATTTCAATCTGTTATAAAGTCATTAAAATTATGTGTGATGTGCACTACTAATCGTAATGGAAAGCGCGTGCACTGTGTGCTGTTGTTATGGTTACCTTTCTCTGGCGAACGCGACTTATTTCGCGACAGGTGAAAATGGCAATCTACCTAACGAATGTTTGAAAACCTTACATATATAGAGAGAGTATTGGTTTGACTTCCTTATTCAAGCCTTAAATGTGTGTGAGTAGGTGTGTGTGTGTTGTGTGTGTATTCCCTACATTATGGGGACCAAATGTCCTCACAAGTATAGTAATACTAGTAAATTTTGATCTTGTGGGGACATTTTTTTGGTCCCCATGAGGAAACAAGCTTATAAATCATACAGAATGATCTTTTTTGAAAATGTAAAATAGCAGAATATTTTCTGTGATGGGTAGGTTTAGGGGTAGGGGGACAGAATGTACAGTTTGTACAGTATAAAAACCATTACGCCTATGCAATGTCCCCATAAAACATGAAAACACAACGTGTGTGTGTGTGTGTGTGTGTATTTCCTACATTATGGGAACCAAATGTCCCCACAGTTACAGTAATACTAGAAAATTTTGATCTTGTGGGGACATTTTTTTGGTCCCCATGAGGAAACAAGCTTATAAATCATACAGAATTATCTTTTTGAAAATGTAAAATAGCAGAACATTTTCTGTGATGGGTAGGTTTAGGGGTAGGGGGACAGAATGTACAGTTTGTACAGTATAAAAACCATTACGCCTATGCAATGTCCCCATAAAACATGAAAACACAACATGTGTGTGTGAGGGGACCCTAATCCTAGAAGTGAAGGCTATTTTGTCCTTTTATATATTTTATTTATTTATTTATTTATTAATTTTAAATTTGACAGATTGACGAAATATCATATTTCGCACACGCAAGATATCCCGCACTGAAATGTTTAATGTATAAGCCAACATTATACTAGGCAGAGAGCGCGCATTATTAATATGCATGTATTCAATTAAGGGTATTACACAGGATTTCATTTGCATAAGGATTTGGGAGCTTAACATGCCTTTTCATATTTGTGCAATAAAACTTTAATATTAACGCCTGCCCTTCAATGCCGTGGGTACTTTTATTAATAGTCTATCTGTCTACTAGGCTACACCCCTATTACTATACCATCACAGCTCAGATCAGCTTAATAGGGCCCGATCATGATCGCCATAGGGCTGTGGCAAATTGTCACTGTACATAAACAGTAGCTGCACCTGTTTCTCTCGTGACAGCTCAGAGTCATTTTTGGGACGCATAGCATTCCATTATTTTTCATCCAGTGAGTGTAGCCTAAATATTTGGATCAAGTGTGTGCTTATCGCCTACACTCAAAAACAAGTTTTTCTTTTGCAAGCCCGTCTTGTCTTATTATCACAAAAAAAGTGATGGAATTTAAGTGAAAACAGGACAATGTCACGCATCAGCAATAGCTGAAAAATTAACTTCACATAGTTTGAATTGCCCACGTGCGTTTCAGACGAGTGACTTTGAACACGTGACATGCCCTTAAGTACATTAATCGATCGCATCCTTAAAATAACAATCATTATAATTCTGAATAAGTGCAGCTCAAGATCTTGTCAAAAAGCCAGGTGTTTGTTTATAAGACACGAGCTGATAATGTGTCAGAGTTAATGCCATCCTTAATCACTTTTTTATTGGATTTTTATCTACAAGCTCCTCTTGAAACGAGGAATGCACATGCCATCGTTTCTGGAATACTGTCATTTAAACCTAAACATATTTTCTAAAACGCTTAGAAATGTTACAAAAATCATTTAGATTATCTTTCTAAACTTCAGCGCAAAATTTATAACAGTTTGTGTGTGTGTGTGTGTGTGTGTGTGCAACCTACAAAAAGCCGAAACAAAGTCGTGTTTATTCTTTAAAACTGTGAGTTTAATTTTCTTAAAACAAAACAAGTTCGTGCCTTCCGTAGCGGATTTCACAACACAACACGTCCAATTCCTTAACGGAGCATCAAAGCTGTACAGTCACTCAAAAATCAATTGATATTTGCGTCGAACCATCACGCCTATTTTGCTAAAACACGAGTCACGTGGGGGCTGTATGAATTTGTCTCCCACTGGCTTGTTTCTGAGGTCCGCTGCTCTCCAGGGCTCGAAATTAATACTGTCTCGCCAATTAAGTTCAGAGCGCCAATTAAGAGTGCTTTATGAATTCTTAGATTAAAAACTTAAATGAGCAACTGAAAACACCATCGCAGAATAAAAAAAATAAATAAATTTAGTCTATTTTAGAGAAGTGTCTCTCTTTGCGCTTTTATTACACTGAATAAGGAAGACAAATATGTGGCCTTTTGGGATTTGGACCCAGTGGATCACAGCGGTCCATACGAGGTACAAAAGAGCGCGGCCATCAATAATGGATGATCCCAGATATTCATTGTGAGTGTTTTCCTTTGCTTTCCAAACACTCACCTCTTGGAGATTTTTTTTTTTTTGTTTTTTTGTTTTTGTTTTAAGAACGACTAGTCTATATCAATGAAAGCTTATTTTGGGAGTTTTTTTTTTTTTTTTGGGGGGGGGGGGGGGGGTGCTTACAGAATGACAATAAAAAATGTGAGGAAAAGCATGCGCATGAAAGAGATTATTATAATGCAGCAACGTTTTGTAGAACAATCAAATTTAGAGATGAAGAAACAGCCGAATTCACTGTGACACTGACGTTAACTGGACTTCTCACTGATGGACATCCAGTGCTGTCAGACTATTCCGCTCTTCTGGATCCTTTTGTTTCAAACGTTCACGGGGATCTGTCCGGTGCCGAGGTAGAGCAGATCAATCCGAAAACCAATGGGTTCGAGCCAAAGGTAACAAAATAAAAGAAATGCTTATGATCATGCATCGACGCACAGTTCCATATTAAAAAGTGCGCGTTTGGAATAAACGAAAGCGAGACAAAGACTGTCCATTGCGCTAAAGTTAAAAATCTCACTGCACGTGTCACTAAATACTCTCAAAATTATGGCTAAAAACAAAATGTATTTAGCTTAAGCTTTCCAGAGCGTTTATTATTATTATTATTATTTAAAAAAAAATTGAAATCATTGGTCAGGCTAAAAAAAAAAGAAAAAAAAAGTCATTTGAGAAAGTCTTGAGATAGCATCAAATTATGCTCCAGCTGACATTAATCCCTGCAACAATTCGATACAGTGTTATATCAAGAGTTCGAGCAGCCAATAATCACGAACGGAACGGCGTGACGTCAAAGTCCCGGTAGAAAAGGCGCGTTGGGTTTGCTCACGTTTGGAGAGGGAAGAGCGCAGGGGAACCTCACTGTCTTCACTGGATTATACAAACCAAAAGTGTCCTCAACTCCTCCTCCTCCTCCTCCATCTGATCCTACTGCACGCGGGACGCGCTCTCATATGTCAGGACGACCATCTCACACCTTTGAGGCGGTTTTTAATCTGATGCTGGACATTGGCGGACGAGGATGAAGATAACCCCGAACCGTCACTGAAGTCGTTCCTCCCAGGCATTTCGGGATTATAATATTTTTATTCCTCCGCGACGCAGGAACGGATTGTGTTTGTGTAATGCCCGGCAGCAGTCATCATGCTCCAAGACTGATTGCTGAAAAGACAAGAAAGAAAAACTGAGATCTTACGCGTCCAAAATGTGCTAACTGAAAGTTACTCACGAAGAAATAGGAGGGTCCAGTGTCACACATGTAGAAGGGCTTCAGTAGCTGGTATGTCCTCAAAGCTCGGGAATGCTCTCATAGGCTAAACCAATCCTGCATGCTTCGCGATCTCATACTCTGGTGCCTTTAGACCTTTCTATCAGAACACGGAGTTGACATTCCTGATAAACGAATTCCGTTTAGACCGATCAGAATCTCCAAACGGGAATTATTTCACGCGAGAGAGAGAGAGAGAGAGAGAGAGAGAGGTCATATGAACTGCACAGGGCTAGAAGTGCGTCTCACGGAAATCTTGGGTTGCAGATCTGACGGAAACACGTGCTATTCGGTCTCTTCTGCGGCAACGATGCTTTTCCACGGTCTGCCTGGAGGCGAGATGCATGGTGTTATGGAAGAAATGGAGCGGAGAGGAAAGAGCGATTCGGCGACTATCAGCTCGGCCATAGATATGGGGGAAACAGAGACGGTAGGAGAAAGCCATGCCTCTCGCTCCAGGCGCTTGCTTGGAAATTCTAACAGCCTATGTGAAGTGATACTGAGGCCCAAAGATGTGATTCCGATCTTGTGCATTTAAACAAACTTCAAAGTTCTGCGCAGGCAAAAATTGCAGGCCTGCTCTTCGACGCGTCGCTTGTAAAATGTTGGATTGTTACAGAAAGCTACGACAGGCCTATCCGTTTTTTTGAATGGCTTGCAATTCAGTTTTCAATTGATTCTTTGATTTAAAGCGCAAATATCAAGTGCACGAAAAGCCCAGTTCGGTCGTGCACGGACGCAATTCCCATTTTAGAACTTTCAAAATCAGAATGCATTTCTTTTTGTTTCGTGATGCAGCGAGATCAAATAATGATCAGATGTTACGACTGAAGTCAAACGATGAACGAGCGGTTTATTCCCTTTCCATAAAATTAATTTGATCGGTTTCGTTGGCAGCAACGCACGTTTGAGGCTTGAAACTATTTTAACACTGCGTTTTAATTCGTGTTTGCCAAATTACAAATAATAGTAATATTTTTTCTATAATGTTTTCATATACGAGTGCATCAACACGCCGAGCCTAAACACAATAATAAAACAAGCGAATTAATCTTGCATTCATTTTTTTGTTTAAGGCATAGTTTTGGGAAAATGTGGCTTTGTTCAATCGAATGCTTAATCATTTCTCTTTTTTATGTAATATTAAACAAATACACTTCTCTATTTATCTTCTGAGTTTGCCCCTCCAGTTCTGTGCACACTAGTAATAATATCTCATTCTTTGAAAATGCGTAAAACGCATTACTTCATCTTTCAGCGATCTGCCATTTTTAATGAATGTGTTTTGTGTGAGACTGGGGTTTGAGTTCCTGCCTTTAACGAGTCCGATGGTCGTCTGTGTGTTTCTGCAGAACATGCCTTCCATCAGCGGGGACCGGGTGGCTCTGTGCGCGGGCTGCGGAGGCAAGATCTCGGATCGCTATTACCTGCTCGCCGTGGACAAGCAGTGGCACATGCGCTGTCTGAAGTGCTGCGAGTGTAAACTCAACCTGGAGTCTGAGCTCACCTGCTTCAGCAAAGACGGAAGCATCTACTGCAAAGAAGACTATTACAGGTGAGCAGACGCATGTTTTCGTTGTGGACGGATAATACCGCGTCTGGAAACTCTATTTTTGGTGTGTGTGTGACGCGCCGTTATTCAGTCTGAAAATGCTCGTTTTCTTTGTGTGTGCCCAAATTGAAGTAATTTAAAATGATATTATATCATTAAAATGATTATTAACAATAATGCGCACGCTTTTGTTTAAATAAACGAAACATCATCCTCTAGCGCAACGGCACTTTTTTTGTCTCATGCAATTTAATAACAATTTATTAAACTACTACTCAATGTTATTACTCGTAATATATATATATATATATATATATATATATATATATGCAGGTTTTATTTTGATTTTATGCGTCACTATAAAACTAAATAACCCAAAGTCAATTTTACGCGAAGACATTTTCTTTTGTTGCAAACACAGAAAGCTGTTCGAAAAACGCTTTTGGGTGATATTCGATTCCGTATGTCATTGTACAATTTAATAATCAGAGGGAGGCGTGAGGCCTATTAAGATAATCACAGGCTATAAGTGAAGGCTTCGCACGGTCAAACCGGGCTCCGGCACAATTGTAAGTTATTTAGCAATTAATCGAGACGCGATTATTGGCGAGACCGAATTCCACTTCAGTGCATCCTGCTGTTCGAGGCATTTGGTGCCAAACACACACACACACACACACACACACACAGCACGTGCTCTCCTCATCAACATTTACTTAAGATAAAATTTCATTTACAATTATAAAATTGCGACTCATCCAAAGGTTATTGTGAGAAGCGAGTTCGGGCTCCGGAGTTGAAGTGCGCTGAAAGGTCACAGCTGCTCTATTCTCCCGCAGAAGGTTTTCGGTGCAGAGATGTGCCCGGTGCCACCTCGGGATCTCGGCCTCGGAAATGGTCATGAGGGCCAGGGATTTGGTGTACCACTTGAACTGTTTCACCTGCACGACTTGCAACAAAATGCTGACGACTGGGGACCACTTCGGCATGAAAGACAGTCTGGTGTACTGCAGGCTACACTTTGAATCGCTCATCCAGGGAGACTTCCCCACGCATTTCAATCACACGGATGTAGCGCCTAATAAAGGACTGGGCAGCACGGGCCCTCTAGGACTGTCTTATTATAACGGCGTGAACACGGTGCAGAAGGGCCGGCCCCGAAAGAGGAAGAGCCCTGGGCCCGGAGCGGACTTGGCTGCTTATAATGCAGGTGAGACCATTGTTGTTGCTGGTTAACTGCTTCTGGTTTTATTCTTTGCATTTCATTTGGCACATTTCCTATCTGAAGTTGCACAACTTCTTTTTTTCTTTTTTTTTTTTTTTGGAGCGCGTAACTGAATTTCCACGTTCACAAAACTTTTTTGGGGGGCTACGCTACCCAACGAAATCAAGAACATGATGAATTTATAAAAGCGCTATTTTAAACAATAGAATTATTGTGTAATGAATTAATTGCACGTACGGATAAACTGCGAAAAAAAAATGGAGAGGTGGATGATAAATCAGGCGGGGATCATTTAGCATTTCGTTTGTTTGAAAAAAAAAATAATGTAAAAGCTGTATTAGGATATTTTGTTCCTACTTAATGATTTTAATGAAAAGTAGGCCTATTTTTGATTTGATTTGATTTCATTTTGTTTAAGAAACGAGAAATAATAAATGGACTTTTTTGCAACGAAAATGCGCCACTTTTTCAACAGCATCGACACACATCACAGATTTCTGCTCTGCACTTGAGCTTGTGTTGAACAATTTGGAACAACGTGACTCGGGCATTTCGGGCCCCTCAGCGGGGCATTTGGGCCCCTGCTCGAGGACCAAACAGAGGAATGATGACGACTACAGAGCCTGACAAGTGGAAAATGGCTTAGATGCTAGTCGAGACCTCCAGAAGATTAAATACAAGTGAAAGAAAGAAAGAATTCTTTAGAAAGAAAGAGAATTTCTTTTCCGGGCAAATTCAGACGCATTAATTTACCCTGGTTTTTGCTCTGCAAACGCACGTGCTCAAACACGACGATGTAATTTACGAACCTTTTTCTTTGGTTTAGTAATGCCAGATATTAATTGGATAAAGCGATATACAAAAAAAAAAAAAAAAAAAAAAGGATAAAAGATAAATTTAGAATTGTTTATGAGTCAGATTATGACCCGTCCATATATTTAAGACAATAACCTCCCTATAAGCTCACCAGGAGTTGTCATGAAATCCCCAAGCTCCCTTTGCACGAAATGCGCAAATGCGATTCTTCATCGCTTTAAACTCGATTGCTTTGTAAATCACGTTGTCTAGGCATCGTTAATTGAAGTTGGCAAAGTGATCACAACAACCGCGGTCTTGTTTGGTGGACTAACCCGCTTCTGAACTCTTCCATGGACTTGAAATGGAAAAAGCGAAGTCAAACGAAAGTTTCTGAAATCAGATCAACCGTGAACTTTGCTGTCTGCGAGACTCAGTCAGATCATTGCTGCCCCCATCAGCTCGCGCTTTAAACAACAGCACAGGAAGATCAAACCCTTGCAAAATAAGAGCAGTGTTTTTAAACACAGGTGGCACGTGCACATAAAGAGCTCTATAACTGTTCTCGACACGCATCACTGTAGGAAAGGTAACAGTATTTCTCAATGGCCGCGTTTATACCAGGAGGAAACATTTGTTCGCCATGTGCGCCGTTGTAAAGCGTTCAAGGTTAATTATCTGAAGTGTTGATCAGACCATTTTCAATGACTAATATTTGTAGTTGTCAGAGAAAACATAATTCTGAACTGTCATGCGTCTAGCAACACATAAACTTCTGCCAAGAATTTGGAACTGGCGCAAACACATTTTCTGACACATTCAGACGGGCCTATCTACTAAACACTTGTGTCCAAAGATGGATCGTGTGGGCTTTTTCATCAGATCCTAGACATCGTAAAAACAGAAACGAAGATGCGGCCATATGTGGGGGGTGGGGGTGCCATAAAAATGGGGGTAAACCCAGCAGCGCCGAGCACGTTTTCACGCAGAAGAGTGAGATAAAAATCCAGAACGGATCAAAAGTGTTTTTTAAAAAGAGCATGATGCAAGACCGCAGCATAATGCAGATTATTATGCATGCAGTAAGTTGCAAACACAGCAACATGATGGTGCAGTGGCTGCGTTATGTGCTCGACTTCACGTATTTATCGAAGGAACTCGCTTCAAAACTCCGATACGTTTTTTACTTTGCAATATCACACTGTAGCGAAAGCGTCATCTGCTTGTCTAGTTTTAATGCCGTGTTCGGGCACTTGGGATCGGTATCAATTTTCTGTTGTTTTTTTTAATTCAGCTTTGAGCTGCAATGAGAATGACGGCGACCCGATGGACCGAGACTCGCAGTACAGCTCCAGCCAGAAGACGAAGCGCATGAGGACGTCGTTTTTAAACACCATCAGCTGAGGACCATGAAGTCGTATTTTGCCATCAACCACAATCCTGACGCCAAGGATCTGAAACAGCTGGCCCAGAAAACCGGTCTCACCAAGCGCGTCCTACAGGTCAGAAATCTCCTTCCAGTGGATTGTTTTGGCTCACTGCAGTGCATTTCTGCTCAACTAAAACGTCACTTCGGCAACAAATTAGACCTGATTAAAAAATGACTCGAGGAATGAAGATTGTAATCGAACGTAAATCACGTGCATGTTCTCCTCAATGGGATGATGTGCCTGAAAAAGAGAAAGGAGAAGCAATCTGGAAATAAAAGAAAGCTTCAATTAGTTAACAATGAAAAATGATTCAAATAAAAAAGGATTGGACCTGAGCTGACTGGAACTAGCAATGAACAGTTATTAATATGAACAAAGACAATAATAAATGCTGTATATATACGGTCCCATTAGTTAACGCATTAGCTAACGTTAACCAACAATGAGCGATAGTTGGGGTAACGGCACACAAACACGACCTTGGTATTGAAGTCACGGTTCGGTACAGCAGTGGAGAAAACGAAACTAAATTTTTTTCTTCTTTTTTGTTAAACAGTGGTTTATTGAAGCATGCTGTAAACTATACACAGAGAGCCCTTTATTACACTAGTATTAACCTTTATTACACCTTTATTACATTATTATTACACTTTATTACACCTTTATTACATTAGTATTTACTACAATATTAAAGGTTACAGAGGCCAAACTATTAAAATCATTTGCTATTTTTAGATATAATAGTCAACGTTTCAAATAAAACACATGTAAATTGCACATAAGGCAGGTTCTAAATTGAATTGTTAAATTATTTTTCTACTCCAATTCATTTTTGAAATATAACCATTTGTTTTCAAGACAAATGTATATAAATAAAGAAGACTTTGCTTACAGGTAAAGAAAATATAAGTTCGTATAATGCATATATTTAGTGAAATGCTGCCCCCTAGAGTTCATTTCGCTTGTAAACTAACATGCGGTGGACATCGAATGACTTGCCTGAGGTAAATGCAACGTGAGATGTTTTTCTCAAGTCTTTCCGCGGTTGAAACTGGTTGAGGTTACCCGTAAACATATCCTTGTGTGGATCATCTTCTACTGCGCTTTTTACTTTTGTGGCGGTTAGCAAACAGTGTTGCATTACCACGCACGCCCCCTTCTGGATGGGAGTGTGGATCGTCTGACTGCGTGCACCGTACCGTGACAAATACGTGTACACCCCAAATGAGTAATGCATTTGTTTAAGTGTTACCTAGATATCACTGATGCAATAAAACTAAATGCATTGTGGCAAAACAACCAGGGGACAAATAGAAAGAAAAAAATACGAAAAGCAGAAAACACTCTTTGATGAAAGTAATATTGAGCTTCACTCCATTCTCACGTCATCTTGCAGGTCTGGTTCCAGAACGCTCGGGCCAAGTTCAGACGAAACCTCCTGCGTCAGGAGAACACGGGCGTGGACAAGGCTTCGGACGGGTCGACCATGCCTGGAGGAACACCGTCCGGACCCGCCTCGGAGATCTCCAACGCCTCCATGAGCCCGTCCAGCACCCCGACCACCCTCACAGACCTGACGAACCCACAATGCCCACCGTCACCTCCGTACTGACCTCCGTGCCGGGCAGCCTGGACGTTCACGAATGCCGGAGTCCGTCGCAGAGCACCTTAACCAGCCTCTTCTGATGCTCAGACATTTGCACAACGCGAGCACCGTGACACGTCACCTTCGTACCGCTTCCTCCGAAGGCTTCACGACCGGCTCTCGACAGCCATCTAAATCCGAAATCGAGTGCTCGCAAAGCATAGTTCTCTTCTGACGCAACTAGGCGTTCCGATCCTACATCCGTCCGACCGTAAACCGATCTACCTGGGCATCTTTTGTACCTTCGCAGATGTGGCCAATCCAGACTTTACGAAGACTATAAACGAGGACTTAAGCGGAAAAGAGAAACTCTTTGTTCGGCCACGAGTCTCTTAAGAGTGTTGCATCAAGTTTCACTAAAGGATCTGTTGATAATAGTCTTTGATTTGCATTTTTATTTTTCCATGTGTTTTCCCCAACCGTGTTTACAGAGAGAGACTGAGCTGCAGCTTATGGGAAATTCGTTCGTTTGTCAACCTCTTATTTATGTTCGTGCACAGGGGTCGGTGTGAGGAAACTGGATTATAATGTGAATAATTACGAGATGAGAACAGCGAAACTTAGCCTGACTGTCACGTGCCTTATCCCGCAGTGTAGTCACTGAAGCCCCTTTAGCGATGCTAAACCAACTACATGGGAAAATGTGTATTTTAATTTGTCGGATGATGAAAACGGTTAAGTAAATCACATGCACAAACACACGCGCACATGCAGAGAAAGATCCGATCGTATACTCTCATTCCAACATATTACCTCACTCAGAAATCACTGGATCTGATGGCAGTACGTATGAAACCTGAGAACACGTTTCAATCTCACGAGACGACAAAATGCACTGGGAGGGAAAATGGCCGCGGAGAGTTTGCAAGAAGAAAAAACCTTGATCGTCGGAGCTCATCACAAACAAACACTGATTTATGGAATGAAACACTTTTTTTTTTTTTTCCTCGTTCGGTTAGGTGATTTTTTTTTTCTCTCAACCATTAAGATGTGACAGTGTTGGAGACAGGGTAAATGTTTCCATGGTAACCAGAGGCTGCTTGTTGAAATGCTGTACAGTTTTGACAGATTATTGAGAAATTTCGAGTCCACTCCCTGCAGTATCCCCTTTGATGTAAATCTTCAGTTCTGTAAAAAATATAAAAAAGAAAAAAAAAAAAAAAAATGAATCACTATTTTTTTGTGGTCCTCATTATTTCACCGATTTCAAAGCATTATACAGAACTATGGAAGCAATGCACAAGCAAAACACTAATGTACACCCCAAATACAGTGAAACCGGACGTTAATAGATCAAGATGAAGCCCGTTTGATCCTTTATAATTGAGAATCTTTAAAGCAAACGTACTTTGGTGTGATATTAAGTGAGTGACACAATCAAAATCAATCATACACCGTTTAAGAGATTATAACTCATTTCTGTTTTGCAAAATCAAGCTCACTGTTTTTCAAACTGTATTAACCAGCATTTCAGAAATAACAAACATGACAACCAAAAGCACAGGTTTTGTCCGCTTTATGCAGCATTTGGCCTTTTCACACTGAGATAATATGAAAAAAGCTCCGATTAAATGTTTTAGAAGTGAAAACGGTCATCGGTACAGAAAACCGAGGAACACAAATGCTTCATAGTACTATTAGCCATGAATAACACTAAATTCATTTTAATGTACACTCTAAAAAAAAAAAAAGCTGGGTTAAAATGGAAATGAAAATGGACAAACCCAGAGATTGGGTTGAATGTTTGACCAACCTGCTGGGTAGTTTTATTTAACTCAACTATTGTTTAAAAATTACGGTATTGGCTCGCTTTAAATGAACTCAAAATACGTCGGAAATGAACATTTATTAATAAAGTTCAATGAATAATGAACATTTATTAAATGGCTCATCAATTTTGATTATTAGTGTTGCCTCTAGTAATTATGTGTCAACACATTTTGGGTTCATTTTAAGCCATTTATAAACAACAGTTGGTCAAACATTTAACCCAACCGTTGGGTTTGTCCATTTTCAACCCAACTCGGGTTGTTTTAAACCCAGCGGTGTAACGCAACAAGAAATGCACAGTGTTGTTTGCTTTTGTTTTGTCAGTCGCACCGAGTGTGTGCGTGTTATTTCTGAGCTGGAAACCTCTTGTGACTAGT
>CM074288.1:21845877-21925877 GCA_037194245.1 Opsariichthys bidens
CTACACAAATTGAGAAACACAGCTGACATCTCTGATCCATCCGTGGCATGCCGAAGGGGTTGTTGTGAACCTACAAGCATGCCAGAAGTTTGTTTTAGTGTCCAGAGTTTCTTACTGATAATGTCTTTTAACTGGTTGGAAGGTCAAACGAAGTGATGTTCAGATTTGTGAAGGAATCCTGGTTCTTTAAAATGATTCAGCTGAATTGATTCGCAAAGCATTCATAAGACAATCAGCTGTGAGTTAGTCACGGTAAGGAAAACTGACATTGAAAGAAAACAAACTCAATACTTTTGCCTTGTTTTTCCTTGTCTAAATAACTGAATATTGCTAAATCAAGGACATGATATTAAGTTTTTGTTTTCAGAAACAAGTGTCACAAAAGCTTAAAACACACAACAAAATGTTCTGTCAGTGGGAGTCAACAAAATAAAACTTTAATTCAAAAGGGAAAAACACTGATGATGCAGATTTTTTTCGCCCCCCATGTAAAAATCTTCAATCATTTCGCTTCTCAAGTTAAATGCATTTTTGATTTATGCATGTTGGACATTATTTATGCTGGGGAAAACAAGACCAAAAAATACTGAGTAAGGAAATAATTTTTTTTTGGGTAGTTTGGGAACTTTTGGCTTGAGCATTGCATTATATGCTTTTTATTGTTTTTTTAACCAGTTCTTTGACATGAATTGTTCCTAAATCTTAAAATTAACTTCATTATTCAACGTAATTACAATCTGCAATAATTCAATTATTTCACTTTACATTCGTGGTGATTCAGTTCATCCCTCGCATTCTTATGTGTACATAAATCTAGTTACTTATAATATTAAACAGCAATTACCAATAGGCAACGGTTCAAAAAAAATCCAGCACTGAAGATCCAGCAGACACTAAACTGACTAAACTTTTGAAGTCTGCTGGGAAATCTTTCTAAACCGTTTCTGGAGGTTGCTGTCCACACGTGGGCTTTGAGACGTGTTTTTCTGTATGTACTGCATCCTGCGCCTCTGTGTGTTGCACCTTCAGTTCACGGTCCCAGGTGCGCTGGTCGCCAAAGCAACCCTTGTATCAACAGGGAGCGTCGTCCGCTTGGCCCCCCGTCTCTGAACTGTGTGGTCCAAAAAAAAACAAAAAAAAAGAAAGAAAACAATAAAATAAAAAAAAAAAAAACAAAAAAAAAAATTGTAGGATGAAGTGAAGAAGGAAGGGTGATGGCAGCGTGAGTTTCCAAGTGATTCAAAATGATTAAGCCGACTGCAGCTGGCTGACACAGAGCGTCGCATTTTTCCAGCGTTTGACTGCAAAAAAACCTGTTTTTGCTCAGTATTGTTCTCGTGTTCCTCACTATAAATATCTAAACATTCTTAAATCAAGATGTGTTTGTTTTGAGAATCAAAATTGTTTCTTTAATAATAAAAAAAAGATCTAAATATAGTTCATGCTTGAAACAAGAAAAAAATATGCCATTGAGAGTAAAATAACAAATCAAAACCTCACATCCTCCAAAAAATAAATTAAAAACCTTATAATTTTTTTATTTTTTTTTTTTTTTTTTTAATTTTTTTTTTTTTTTTATTTCTTTTCCTTTGAAATTTGACAGATATGACAGACTTTTTTGTCTCTGTTTTTTTTCTTTTCTTTTCTTTTCTATTTTTTTTTTCTTTATTTTTTCTTGTTTCTTATTCATTTTTTTTTTTTTTTTTTTTTTTTATATCATTTGGCTCCTTTTTTTTTTTTTTTTTTTTCTTTTTTTTTTTTTCTTTTCTCTCTTTTCCCCTTTTTTTTCTTTTTTTTTTTTTTTCTCTTTTGTCTTTTTCTTTTTTCTTTTTTTGTTTTGTGGGGCACGGGCGCGCCGGTTTCCCCCCCCTGGGCGGGTGTTTACACGAGTGGAATTTACCGAGAGAGCTCAACGCGCTGCAAATAAAAAAAACAAGAAAAACGCATGCAAATAAAAAAAAACGCAGTGCAAATAAAAAAAAAACGCATGCAAATTAAAAAATGCATGCAAATAAAAAAACGCATGCAAATAAAAAAAAACGCATGCAAAATAAAAAAATGCATGCAAATAAAAAACGTATGCAAATAAAAAAATCGCATGCATAATAAAAAATGCATGCAAATAAAAAAAACGCATGCAAATAAAAAAAACGCGTATGCACATAAAAAAATGCACGCAAAAATAATAAAAAAAAAAACACATGCAAATAAAAATAAAACGTGATCATCAGTTTGACAACACACGTGCTTGCAAATCCTCAACAGACTCAAGCAAACACAAAAACGCGCATTGCAAATACACAAACCACAACGGAAAAAAAAAAAATGTTATCAAGGGGGACCCCAAAAAGTGACGGACCCTACTTGACAACAGCACCAAGTAAAAAAATATTAAAATGTATTATGTAGGCATTAACTTCCATAGTAATGTGTTTCACTAACAGAAAAGTGTTTTAATAATGTGGCATTGTTGTTCACTCATTCAACTCTTTAAGAGATGATCATTTAGTGGATGATTTAAAAATATTCGTTAATCATCTGTAGCGTACTAATGTGACGTCAACGCCTCGTAACGGCCCGCCTGAGGCGCTCGACGACCACGTCATCTGTGAGCGTGAGCCTCTAGCAAACTGAAAAACCCTTATTAAAAATAAGAAATACATGAAATAATGATACAGTTGTTTATTTTTGTTTGCAGTTTTTATAGTATTTCATGATTGTGAACACATTGTGCACTCAAATGCCGTACACTATCTAGGGATCAGTGAATAAGTGAACGTATGAATTGAACTGGTTTTGGACACAGCTATCAAGCAAGTCCTAGTAGGGTCCGTCACTTTTTGGGGTCCCCCTTGAAACATTTCCGTTGTGGTTTGCGCTATTTGCAGCGCGTTTTTGTATTTGCAGCACGTTTTTGTGTTTGCTTGTGTTGAGAGGATTTGCAGCACATGTGTTGTTAAACTAATGATCACTTTTTTTTATTTGCATGCGTTTTCTTATTTGCAGCGCGTTGAGCTCTCTCGGCCACCGTATGTTTTAAACACAAACTCACTTAATTTTGATGATTTTTACTCATTTTGCATCTCAAGAACAGTGTTTTCTCCAAGCAAGGTCAATTTAAGACTAAATTTAAAGAACTTTTAAGTCAAAAGTAAAGAAGATTAAAGGAATACATTGAAGGAAACACAACATGTCAATATGCTCTCTAGATGTAAATGTCTGAGTTTCATTACTAACACTCTGAAAAATACAACTTTCAAAAGATATCCGTTACCAGTGTTGGGGGAAACGCTTTACAAGTAACTTTGGGCTTGGGGGTAACGCATTATTGCGTAATCAGATTACTTTTTTTAAGTAATTAGTAAAGTTACACATTGCTTTTTAAATTTACAACAAAATATCTGTTACTTTTTCCATAAGTAATGCAAGTTACTTTTTCACATTTATTGCCTGACAGCTCTCCTGTCCTCATGTTGAGAGAACGTTGTGTGCGCCGTGTGAACATGATGGTTATTGTAGTTCTAGACTAAACGTGAACATGCATTCACTCATCTCACTTGCAAGAAAAACGTTCAGTATTCCTCAAAGTGAATAAAAAACAGTGAAGTGCAATCTCAGAATTTTATGCAAACCTGTAATAATTAACTATATTAAATTACACCAATATACTTTATGTATTTAATCTCACTTTATCACTTCAATGATCTAATTTGACCATACTAATAAGATCAAATCACTTTAGATTAGATTTAAAAATATCTTATATATTAATATTCTTCTTTAATCCAGAATGGCAGCACAGCTGAAAAGTTTGAGCTGCGCCCTCTACTGTCCAGGAGTAAATATGCAATTCCTTCAGCCTGAGGTTTATTCATTTCACTTTCAGTGTAAAAGGGCCCTTACATTTGCTAAAAATAGAACTTTTTTGGTGTTATTATAAAAACAAACAATCAAGCCCAGCCCAGATGAGAAAAAGTAACGCAAAAGTAAATGTAAGATTACTTTTCATACAAGAGTATTTAACGCAGTTAGTTACTTTTTGGGGCGTAACGCAATAGTGTAATGCATTTCTTGTTAAAGTAATACTTTTGAATTCATTAAACTCAAGTGCAAAAAAGGGGGATGTTCTTACTTAGTTTGTTTTGTTTTCCACTGCAATTGACTCTTAAATAGATAGTGGATAGTTCACCCAAAAAAAGGTCTCACACTCAAGTTGTTCCAAATCTTGTGTGAACTTTTTTCTTCTGCTGAAAACAAAAGAAGTTGCTCACCCTCAACAACTATTCATTTTTTTTGCAATTCATGCAACATTTAATCCATTTAAGACTTCCTGCTCTCATTTAAGGCCTTACCTATCTCTCCAGGTGCCTCAATTTGTACATTTCAAATCATACTCCTCATTTGTTATCACTGGTGTTCCTCAAGGCTCTGTTTTGGGCCCTCTTTTATTTATCATTTACTTGCTACCTCTTGGTTACATTTTTCTTTTTTTTTTAGGAAACACGGCATTAGTTTTCATTCATCGACACCCAGATCTATTTGTCTTCCAAGCCAAATTCTACTCCTCTTTCTTTCCCTCTCTTGGATTAAAAGATTAAATCCTGGTTTTCGCGTAACTTTCTCAAGATGAACACTGATAAAACAGAGGTTGTTCTTGTTGACACTAAATTCAATAGCTGTTCACTTTCCATTGATAATTCTACAATCTCTCCATCTTCTCAGGTTAAGAGTCTGGGTCTCATCCTTGATAGTACTTTGTCTTTTGAAACGCATGTGAACAATTTTACTCAGCATAATTTCCACATATATAACATCGGACGTCTATGTCCTTGGTCCAAAACTCAGCTACCCGTAATAATCACAAGAATCTCTCCTGTTGTCTATCATTCACACTGGCTTCCTGTTAAATATAGAGTTAAATATTCTCACTTTTAAAGCTCTTCGCAATCTCGTACCCTCATATCTCTCTGGCTTTCTTCATATCTGCACCCCCAAGTATACACTTCATTTGTTTTCCGTGTTGTACCCTCAGTTCGTGTGGTGACTATTGTACTGCTCCTCGTCTTTGGAATTTTCTTCCACAATTTATATGAGAAAGTGATGTCTTAAAACTTTTCCATTTAAATGAACTTTCTCTGATCACTTCGTTGTATTGTTGTTTCGATTTTTAAGACTCTCCTTGAGTGTTTTGAGAAGCGCCTTTAAATGAAATATTATTATTATTACTACTACTTTGAGTAGGGGTGAATTAAGACTTTTAAAGAAACCATGACGTAAAAAGTATCTTGATCTAAGAATGTTTAGAAATTTCCAAACACGTTTTGCAGTGTTCGCTGCACAGAGCTGCGCCGTAAAAGTCCCTCACAAAACACTGGTGTGTTTTCATTCAACTGATTTTCCTAAGCCATCTCTTTAGACACAAGCAGACTGGAGCTGACAAGCCAGCGCCGTGTCAATCACACCAGAGGATGTTCTCTCGGCTTGTTTTCTTCCTGCTCTGATCCTCGGGGAGTTTGCACTAACCAGCATGGCCCTGGGCTTCCTTTCAGGGGCTGAGGGCCTGGAGTGCTGCTGCTGTTTTGCAACAGAGACCATACAAAACTATACAGAGCTGGACGAATTACCAAGTCAACACTGAAGAGTGCTTCTGTTTGGAGTACAGCTCCAAATCTGGGATTCTGCGGCTCAATCCAATTAACTGCAGCATGGCAAGCACTAATTTAAAAACAAGTGCAAAAACAATAGCAAACAAACACAAAACAGAGGGAAAAAGTAAAGAAAACATCATGCGGCAAGAAATTACGCTACTAATCCGGAGTTAACGTGCATTTAAGCAATATTCTGTGCTTATAAAGCTCAATGAACAGCAGCTGTCGATCACGAAAAGTGATTTCAACTCATTTCTCAGTTTGTAAAAACTGCAAAAAGTCACGGCATGTGTTCACGTATAAACGTTTGACAACTATCCATAAAGTGCACTCTAAAAAAATGCTGGGTTAAAAACAACCGAAGTTGGGTTAAATATGGACAAACCCAAAATATGGGTAGTTTTAATTAACTCAACTTTTGTTTAAAAAATTAGCTAGCACTTTATTTTACAGTCCTCTTCCCCATGTATATACTTATTAATTTATTGTTATTAACTGGGTAATAACCAGCTACTAAACCTAACCTTAACCCATGCAGTTACCGTATATGACCCAGTATTTTCTTACTTACCGTAAGTACATGTACTGTAAAATAAAGTGCAACCAAAAATGACTATATGTCTGGCTTGAAATGAACCAAAAACTAGGTTGGGAATTAAAATCAGACATATAATTATTAGAGGCAACAATAATAACATTTATTAATACGCAATTTACTAAATGTTTATTCATTTTAAGCAAGCAATACAGTCATTTTTAAACAATCGCTGAGTTGAATAAATCTACCCAGGCAGGTTGGATCAAACATTTAACCCAACCGCTGGGTCAAAACTACCTATTGGGTTTTTTTTATAAGTTCATCCACACATAAAAGTATGATTCTTGTAACTCATGTTAATGCTTTAACAAAAATACTTGTTTTTAAAAGTCCCAGTGCAATCATTTTTCACTCAGCAGTCTTTTTTTTTTCTTCCGGGAATCAATATCTAAACATTCTTAAATGCGGATATATTTACTTGAGAAGCAATGTTAAGTCTCATTTAATGAAGAATTGATGAAACTTGAGTCAGTTTCTGCTTAAAGCAAGACAAAATATGTAAGTAGAGTAAGAAAAAGCTTATTTTTCTTCCCTCATAGATGGATATTTTGTCTTGTTTTAAAGCACAAACTCAAATTATTCAGAAAGCATGCTTCTCAAATAAATAAATGTATCTTAATATATATAAATATATATATATATATTTTTTGGATACTTCAAATGGAAAACAAGACAAAAATACTACTTTTGGCAGCGATTGCCCATTAAGTTCTCCAAAGTGTGCGAAATGCCGTTAATCAACGGCACGTCTCAGATGCTGTTGGACAGAGCTGATGTATTTAACCCAGAATATTCCTTTAAAGCAGAGATCAGTCCCCTTAAACAGTCATGTTAAGACTTTGGCTGCAATGGCAGGCTAAATCTACAGCAGACAGAGCAAACACTCAGAGCTAATTAACCCATTAGACTCAAACATGTTTCCCAACATGCACTTGAGATCAGTTCCTATCAGAGTTTGCCAGCGGAGAGGCCCTTTGAAACGGAGCCTCTCAACTCTTCTGAAGAGCGTCCCAGGACGGTTCCTCTGGTATTTTCTAATAAAAAACAGCAACGTTTTCCCTGAACGTCAGTTTGTAAACCACCAGGTTCCCACTTCTTCCTGGGTGGTCATTTAAATAAGAGGGTGACCTAAAAAGAAGCGGAGTGACTCACGAAGAGACGTGGGAGAGGAAAGCATGACTAAGATGACTGAACAATATCAACCACAGATGGAAAGTGTCTCTGCTTTTTATTCGTTACTCAAACAGAACTCCAGTCTGGAACGGACCTCAGCAAACACCTCCGGAGTGAAAAGCCACAAACCACGCAACAGATCTGAGCTTTACAGCTTTCCTTAATTGCGCTAAAATGACAGAATGTGAGAAGTAAGACAACAGAAATGCAATAAAAAGATGGCTTTGTTCAGCCAAAAATCTTTCACTAACCCTCACACGGGTCCAAAGCATTTCTGAAGGATGTTCATGATGCAGTTTTCCATCAAGGGCTGCAAAAATGACCAAAAAAAAAAAAGCATCATAAAAGGTCTGAACATGCGGTAGCAACGAAAACTTACATTTTAGCCTTCTTTGCCGTTTCTTTGTAATTATTTGTGAAATTTACAAGCAACTTCCGAGTTGGTTTTATATTCTTCAAGTGGGTTATAATCTGTGTGCCGAAAAAAAAATCGCATGAGAAATAAAACCGCAATAAAAAATAACGGCTGCGATTTAACAGGTAAATTCAGCCAAAAATCGTCCACTTCCACTATAAACACTGAGGAGGACAAGTCCCCACCTGATCATTTGAAAGTTGTCCCCAAACAATATCTGAAATTCTTTGCCCTGCTGTTCGTTTTTAGGATGACAAAATGGTTCAAAGTTCCATTTTTTAGTCTGGTCTGCCTCCTTGTCAATGTCAGAGTGATTGAGACGGCCAATCAAATCAAAGTAGGCGGGGTTTACTGTTCTCAGACGCAGAGCGTAACATCCAGTGATGCAAACTACACTGCTTTTTTACCCCAAATATGGCCGTATTGAATTAAAAATATGCATTTACGTGTAATTCCTGAGTGTTAAAACAAGAAACATTTTACATTGTCGACAAATTGAGCATAATTTAAATGCAAATTTAAGGGATAGTTTACCCAAAAATTATCCCATGATTTACTCACCCTCAAGCCATCCTGTGACTATCTTTGGTATCTCTTTACTATAAGGTTCATTAGTTAATATGAACTAATAATGAAGTGCATTGATCAATGTTTGTTAATGTTAATTTTAACATTTACTAACTTGCTAACATTAGTTAATGCACTGCGAACTAACATGAACATTAACCAACGTTAACAAAGTTTAGTAAATACAGTAAATTAGTTAATACATGAACTAAAGTTTAACTAATGAACATTACTGTAAAGAGTTACGCTATTTTCTTTCAGATGAACACAATCGGAGATATATTTAAAAATATCTTTAGTCCTCCGAGGTTTCTAATGGTGGTTAAATTTTGAAGACAAAAAAAAAAAATCCATCCATCCATAAAAAAATTAAATCCATACGACTCCAGAGGGTTAATAAAGGCCTTCTGGAGCAAATCGATATGTTTGTGTGAAACAAATATCCTTATTTAAAACTTTATAAATTAAAATAACGTACTTCCGGTGCAACAGTCGCATACCGTACGTGCAAAAAGTGTTAAATTCTACGACGTAGTAAACAATGTCATGACGACACAGTTCTTAAGTACGGGAAGAAGGAGGCGGGAGCCGGTGAACATTCAATATACTTTAATAATAAAATAAACAAACAATAAAACGAAAGTAAAAGGGCGGCAGTTCCTCACGGCGACTGACGCCCACACAAACAAAATAAAAACACAACATAAAGTCCAGGCCTGGTCCTCTCTCATCCTTCACTGTCGTCGCTCCTCTTTTATGCTTCCGGAGCTCCTCCGTGAGAGACACGAGACCGGTGTAGCGCGCAGCTGACGCTCATTATCTCTCGCGTCACCGGCCTCGCGAATGAGACGTTCGTTATTTTTTATGGATAGATGCATTTCTTTTTGTCTTCAAAATTTGACCAGCCATTCACACAACCATTACAAACCTTAGAGACTAAGAATATTTTTAAATATATCTCCGTTTGTGTTTATCTAAAAGATGACAGTCATATGAGAGTAAATCATGGGATATATAATTTTCATTTTTGGGTAAGCAATAATAAAAAAAAGCAATATTGCTTTAATGCAAATGCTATTTGAAAATAGTTAAAAAATGATTATTCCCCAACTAGAATTAGACGTATAACCTTTATTCATGCTTTATAAAGAAGGTTACGGCCTTTACTCATGTTGATCCAAAGCGTTTTTTGGAAGATATTCATGTTGCTCTTTTTCACGCAATAAAAGCATCGACTGATCAAGTGCTTCAGTGAATAAAAACGTGCCTTGCATAAAGCTAAATCTTCCAAAGACTGGGAATATTGCACATACACTGTAAAAGTGTAAAAAAAAAAAAAAAAAAAAAAAAAACCTTTGATTGACCTTTAGATATTTTTCCAAGACTTTCAACTTGAGAATTTCACATTTAAGTTAATATTTATAGACCTTTTTGTCCTTTTTAGAGCTTATCAGATCAGGTTAGGAACAAAATTTGGATAAGGACATGACGCATATTCCTTATTTTTTGGGGCGAACCGTTCCTCTTAAAGAGACAGTTCACCCAAAAATGAATAATGTCGACAACCAAGCAGTTGATGAACCCCGTATGGAAGTCAGTGGGGACCATCAACTGTTTGGTTACCGACATTATTCAAAACATCTTCTTTTGTGCTTTTCAGCAGGAGGCAGAAATTCATTCAGGTTTGGAACAACAATGATGACAGACCTTTCATTTTTGGGTGAACTATCCCTTTAAGAACCAGGCATGGCCTTTTTCTGCAGATGCTCTAAAGATCCTGACGGTAGTTTTTGTTTGTAAAAACTATTCAGGTCAGTCTTGCCACGGGCGCCCCCCTTGGGCCTCACTAAACTGCGCTACATCAGGTGACTCGGTGCAGTTTTTTGGGTTTTTTTGGAGGTACCTGGACTGAACATGCCAGTTTCTATAAATGTTTGCAAGAGAAAAAAAACCTGACAGGTAAAAGGGGCTTTTTGATGGGATAAGGAGGACAGTGAGAAAGGGAGGCAGGCGTGCCTATGTGAACTGTGGTGCCAGGCCCCTGGTCACAATCACACAGATTTGCATTCCACTCTAACAGGATATTGCCCAAAGTCCCCTGAGGAGCTTAGTCGTCGTGTTGGACCTTAACTCCCAGTGTGCACCACATCTCTCTCTCTCTCTCTCTCTCACACACACACACACACACAAATAAGACACTTTTTTCTCTCTCTCTCCCTCCCGTTTCTTTCTCTCACAGCTTAATCCCCTCTGTCTCCTTTCTTTCTTTTAGCTCTTTCAGTTTAACTCTCACACTCTTCATCATCTCAGCTGCTCAGCCCTCCACTCGTCTTCTCATGGTCCTCTCAAACATTTAATTAGCTTATTGGCATACATCGCTTCTCTTACGTGTGCTCGCCTTCATTTTAAATCAGACGTACGGATGAAAGTATCACGTAAGGGGCGATTGCAAAAATATAGGTTGTTCATATTCTTCAAGTGTTACGAATGCTACACTTGCTATCAATTTGCATTTCGTTTAGGAAATAGCAGTGCTTGCCAAATAAATGGTAACACGAGGTTTTGAGCATTTGAAACAAATATGGGATATGATGGCATACTTTCTTTTGAATCAATGATGCATCCCAAATTACTATTAGTCAACGATCACCTAAAGTGCACCTATAGTTTTGGGTTTGCATCACAATTCTGTATGCAAATAGAGCCTGAAATGATGTACGACACAAAGTTCGAAACATGTTAAGCAGCTCGGGCTGAATTAATAGCGAAATAACGCAATACTGAACAGGTTTATCCAAAATTGCGATGGAATATCAATACAAGGACTGCGGTAAAACATTTTATGGAGAGAAATCACAGAATATATACTCCATTTTTTTGATGAGAGTTTAAACTATATTAAAATTTTGAACTTAAAATGCGACCCTAACGCTCAAAATAATTCATAGTTCAAATCAACTCGTTCAGTTACATTAACTGTTATTTAGAACTTTGAGTTCACATCACTGACATGTTTCCAGTAAACTGAACCGTTTCGTCGTTTTTGAGTTGTATGAACTGATTTCTTTTCATTTAGACAAACTTAAGTTTAACTGAAAACTGGGCTGGGATTTTTTTTGATTTCCCAGCATGCTTTGCCCACGGCACTCGAAAGGGAGAGTAAATGCAAGTGCAAGATTAATAGTAAGGGAGATTTAGTAGTGATTAATGTTTTGTTATGCTACTTTACAAGAGTTTCTGTGGGTTTTCGTAGAGTTAACATGGTAATGTTAGCAAATTCTGAATTAGTTTGCTATAGCTTTATGTTGCGATAACCTTATAATTTTAAGTTATATATATATATAGTTTTAGTGTACTCAAACATTTCAATAAAAATGTATGAGTACAAAATAAAAATACTTACTTAAACTACGTTTCTTAACTTAAAAAATTGAGTTCTGACAACTTGCTACAGCGAAGTAAAAAACATTTGATTTGCAAGAACTCAAAATTAAAAAGTTAATTAACATGCACGAGTACTACAAACTCAAAACTTGATAGTTAAAACTGGGAGCATAATAACTAAAAAAAAAAAAACTCTTATTCGGGTTTACAGTGTGTACAGAATTATGACGATAAAAGAAAATGAAATGTTACACTTAGTAAACATAAGTTTTAATCAAACCCAGTTATGGGCACTAAAAGAGGAAAAACAATACACATACCATAAAGGCTACGTTCAGCCTTCCGTCATGAAGGAAATGTGATTCAGAGGCTGCAGTCAATGTTTTTACGAGTTTTAATTCTATATACCGCCTCCCCTGCCACAAAACCAGCCCCCACGCAGCTATTGGTGAAACAAAAACTCTCCTGTCCTATTCTCACACACACACACACACACACACACACACACCAATGCACAAACTCACTCTGTCTTTGTCTCAAACACAGAGCATCTGGTCTTGGGTAGGGCAGCATATGTTTTAATTTTGATTGACTCACCTGTCACCTATACTGCCCTCCTCATTGTTACCCCCTCAAACACACACGCACACACACACACATACACACACACATCCCCCCTTTTTTGCTCCCCGTAAAATACCCCCCCCCCCCCCCCATCCTGCCAAACGCAGGCCATTAACCATTTCCTACGAGCTGCTGGTAAAAGGAAGGAAACAGCATGCCAGGCTTTCACACAACACGCGGCGCTCGGAAAGTTGTGCGCCCTTGAAGTCCAGCGAGCTGGGGTAAAAGTCATGCTAATTGACGGGCGAGCTTAATTCAAATGAGCCCGTAACTAAAATCGGACTAGAAAGAGCGGGGCGACCTGCGATAGGGCAAAACTTTCTAAACCTTTCAATCGGCCCCACCGTCAAACCACTTTGATGTGCTCGACGCTTTTCATCAGTTTTCTCTCCGCGTATGAAAAGGCATTTCAAGTACAAAGGCTCGTGAGCACATTTGTAATTTGTCTCCTCTTTCGAGAACAAATGGATGTGGCAAAAACCATTTTGCCTTGTTCTGGAAAAAAGAGAGAGATCTGAATGAAAGTGCATATGAAAGGTGCGAGGCAGGAGAGAGCGGCAGTGAGGACGGACAGAAAGGGAGAGGAGGGGGGCATGATTTTTCACTCAAGTCAAACCCTATTTCACATCAGGCTGTTGTAGCACCTCGTCCGTGAGCTCTTCGAGAGAGACGGACATAAATGAGGAGGGTAGAGAGGTGAAAAAACAGGGGGTGATCGAGAATAAAGGTCCAAATCCTCGACTGTGAAAACTGTGGCACCGGCGAAGTGTATGCACGCCTTGTTTGGCTAATAACCTGGAGTCTCGTAAAATGTGAATGAGGGAGTCCTCGGAGCTTATAATTTCACACCCATGAGGCCGGGGAGATGAGTGTGAATTGAAGGAGGACAGATCCACGTTGGCGGTTCCCCGGGCCGTCACACCGGAGCGGAGAAGGCAAGACCGCTGACTCCTCGAATGAAAAAAAAGGTCTGGATCAGTCATCAAAAGCCACACTGAGAGATGCAACAGAGTCACGGTTACTTACCGTAAACCATGCGCTAATTTCATTCAGAGGCCTTCTGTTAAACACAGTGACAAACGTATTTACTTGAACCTGCAGATATCAATCACACATGATATCGGTCACAATTGAGCAAGTTTTCAGTGTAACATATTAAGATAAAACTGTACTTGTATGGATATTTTAAGTTCACTAGAGTAAAATGGATATCTAAAGATTTTGTTTCAGATGTTATATATAAACAAACATTGATTTTGTATGCGATCAATGGTTTGACAGCACTGATTATATATATAGTTATATAGTGCTGTCAAATGAATCATCGCAATTAAAACAAACTTTTATTTTGGATGCGATTAATCGTATAACTGCACTATATATATAGCTATATATATTAGATGAGTGCTGTCAAACGATTAATCGCATCCAAAATAAAAGTTTGTTTACATAATATATGTGTGTACGGTGTCTAACAAACACGCATACATGGATTTATTGAAGAAATATGTACATGTACATCATAATTTATTTGAAATATAAATATTTTATATATATATAAATATAAGTTTTTGTTAGATATATACATACACGTACGTATGTATGTATACATAATAAATATACACAGTACACACACATATATTATGTAAACAAACTTATTTTGGATGCGATTAATCATGATTAATCGTTAGACGGCACTATATATACATATATAAGCATATATACATGGATTTATTTACATACACACTCACACACACATATATATATATATATATATATATATATATATATATATATATATATATATATATATATATATAGAAATGGGTAAAAGTCAGAGCTAATGAGTTTACTTGAACCGACAGATATCAATCCCACATGTAATCTGTGTCTCTACATTTATATTTGCTTATTAAGCATTTTTTAATTAATTTGACTTTTTTTTTTGAATACATCCCTTTCAGAGACCACAGTTCAGCACTATCTCTCGGAGATTGTCAGCACAAAAAGCAAATAAAATCAGCACAAAATATCTGCAGATCATGTCAAGGCCCAATTCCATTTCTAAGAACTGTCTGCCAAGTCTTTTGTTCATCTTTAAAGCTGAAGTGTGCAATTTCGTCCATGTTTCCCAGGCTCATATATAGTATTCTTAGATTGATTTTACAGAAAAGTTGCTCTGTTTGGTGCTTGGCACAGTCGGCTCAACCAATGACGTGAGTTCGGGGCGGGACTATCCGTTTGTCTGACCGATGACGTGTTCGAGGGAAACCTGTTTGAAAACAGGCATTATATTTGCAATTACAAGAGATACAAAAATAAAATAAAAAAGGAACAGTATGTGTGTGTATGCACTGAATTGCTGAGGTAGCTTTAACGATCATCATCTCCCTAATGATTAAAAAAAAGGCTTGCCATCAATATCTAAATCTGCATTTTTGAACCATATCCCCCCCAAAAGAAAACTTCAATATCTTTTTGATCTTGGTCTGTTTTAATTGTGCCCCTGTATAAAAGGTATAAACAGACAGCTTTCGCTCTACACGTTAATGGGTATTTGCAGGAGAGAGAGGGGTGTGTGTGTGTGTGTGTGTGTGTGCGTGTGTGCTCCTCACCGCGGCAACCAGAACTCTCGGAGGAGAACACTGCTGTAATTATAAAAGGAACAAAGCACTGGAGACTAAAAACACATGAAAGGAAAAGAAAACATACAAGCCAATCAAGGCTCTCACAAACATGCTCTCTCGTGCACAAACACGCACACTGACACACACATATCCACTCTTAGCTCAGTGCTTTGTCCGGCAAAGTTATATTCCAAGCTTGTAATGAAGCTTTATCAATCGCAAAATGGCTCTCCAACACGACAAAATACACGTCTATATTTAAAGTACGTCAGAACAGATCTTTAATTGATCGATCTAATACACGCATCGCACAAGAACCGATCAGACGGCCCTCTAAAACTGTCTTCTCCCAGAGGAAACGATAAAACCCTAAAAGCAGGAAGGAAGTCATGAAAGGAACAGGTCTGGATGATGGTGGGGTCAGTATGACACACACTGGTTTTAGTCAGAGACTCAATGAACAACTACCTGGGTGTTTTCAACCACATCTTAAAGCGATATTTCATGCAAAAATGTCAATTTTGTCATCCTTTGCTTGCGTTCCTATCAGTACGAACCTGTTTGACTTCATTTCTACTGTAGAGCACAAAAGATTTTGCTCAAAAAAAAGAAAGGGTTGTTTAGACACTAGCGTTCTTCCAAAATATCTTATTTTGTGTTTTGCAGCAGTGAAAGATGGCAGGAGTTTCATTTTTGGGTGAACTTTCGCTTTAAAAAAAAGAAAAAAAAAGTGGAATTAGTCAACTTTTCAGTGAATTTTTGATCCTAACATATTGGAAAAACGACATCTGTATGGCTATTCGAAGTATTTAAATGTGTTTGCATACATTTTTTTTTTTTTCCAGAAAAGAAGAGGGCGACGTTTTTTTCTCCATGCACCATTGTAAACGTAGCGATATCACACGTCGGGGCTAACGGCAATGTTTCGTGTCTTTACCAGCTATGTTATGACTCCCTTGATGTTTTACAAGTGACATTTGGGTGTTGTGTGTTTGTGGGGGTTTCTGGAACGTTATATTCAAAGAACACTAAAACTGTTTTAAGTGTGCAAGAGACAGCCGTATGGGGAAAACAGGCTTTTTTTGACTCGAGTTTATAGTTTGGCGTTGGCCAGATCGTCCCTGCGCCATCCACTTTAAAACCGCGATCAAACGCTCGCCGTGTTCCCCCTAAAGAGAGCAAAACAAACCGCGTCAGCTGTTTCCGCGCCGCACGTACAGTGATGCGCCCGGTCTTCGTCTTCACAACATGTCATCTGTCAGTCAACCTTGTACGGCGGAGCGACACAAAGAAAACTCAATCAGCCGCGGGAGCCTCTTTTTGTCTGCCAATTCTGAAACTTTCATGCTCCTTATTTGTCAGGTCAAAGGTTAAATTGCTGACCCACCCTCTCATCCCCCCCCCACACACACTCTCCTCCCCTCCGCAGCGAAAGCTCTATCTACAGAATCCCCATATTTACATGGATTAGACTTCTTTCACGACGAAGAAAGAAATCTGGTTCATAGTCAAAGCCCGAGAAGCGGCCCACATCGCCAGAGTGGCCACGTTATTCACCGCCGGACAATGACCATATTGTGGGGATCTGAAAGAGGAGGGGGGTTGGAGGGGAGTGCCCCGCTTTTGGCCCGGGCTGGAGCGGAGAAGCCGCCCCCTCCAACCCCTTCCCTTTTCGTCCACGGCAAAGTCCTGTGCTTGTGCCACCAGGCTCACAGGGGCAAAACCCCATCCGCTCTCCTGACAAGAGCAAACAAAGCCTGCCCACTGTGAACTAGATGAAGATGTCAAAAGCTTTTAGGTTGGTGGGTGGATGGGGGGGTGTGGGGTGTGGGGGGGGGGGGGTGGTAAGACAAGGTTTAAACCAACAAAACCAGAGAAAAGGCCCTTTTCACTCCCATGGATAAATCCCACTAAGTCTACGTTTCCACATCAGCTTTACTTTCCCCCCCCGACAACAATCCAGCAACTCAATAAAATGATCAAGAACAAATAAGCGAGGCCTCCGAGAGGACGGGGCCGCCGGTTTTAGCAAATAGACCATGCCGAGCTAATCAGAGGAGAACAGAGGAGCTGATACCATATAGACATTTGGGGAATTTACACGACATTAGTGTTCTCATCTAATCCTCCGTGACGTCCTGAGCCGCAGCTTCTGCGGGAGGCCAAACGGGTCAAACTTCTGGAAGATGCTCTCCGCAAAAGACGTCAGGAACGCCGAGCTATTTATAACAAAACGCTTCCGAAAGAGCGTAGCATGTCGCTATCGTCATGTTCCTACATAACTTGTTTACTCTCTTCCTTACACACAGGCACTTTCACACTCTGTTTCTCCAGTGGTGTTGAGAACAAATGAGAGCTGTAAGATGTTAATTAGCGTTTCCTCCTGTTCGGCGGGCCAGGGGTCTGAATGAAGAGGTCAACACTATCTGTGCTCACACAAAGACAGAACGCATTGTCTTTGACCAGCCGAGGCTTAGCGCCGCTGTCAGAGAGGAACGGAGCGGGAGGGTACGGGGACATTTATGCTCCGGAAAATATTTTTGTAATTAAGCACGGCTCTGTCCGTTTTCTGAAGGAAATCAATACCGCTCGCCACCTCCTCCGAATTTCCTCTCGGCAGAGCTGCTGCTGGAAACGGAGTCGCTGGCTGCGATTTTAAAGACGACGAAATCCTTCTTTTTACAGCATGTTAGGACTGGATGTGAGCATTTTATGGATGTCAAAGATCAAAGACTGTTCATCTACTTTGGATCCAGCATCCTGGATCTGGATAACAGTGGACATTAGCATGCACAGGAAACGTTTTTCTGTAAGTGTTTACTTTTAAACACAGCTTTCTCTTCCAGGCCAAACCAATACTGGGAAGTAGGAAGTATTTAAAGCGCAAAGCCTTGTCCCTTTTGAGGACCCGCCATATAAAGCAGACCAGAGTGGAGACTATGGCCCATTCAGATGTTAATACATACACCATTCCACTGACTCTGATTAACTCCATGTGAGTTAATAGTTGCCCTGTTAACAAAGAGTTATCCTCCCATTCAAGTCGGCGGTATGTTTAGGAGGAGAAAGGCAAGGAGAGGGAACTTGTAGTGAACCTTTACAGTACAAGCCCCTTCAGGATATAATACAAGCTCCGTCTCCTCTGGCTAATCCAGCCTGCAGATGCTGGAAAGAAGCTCACTGCTCTTACAGGGACAAATAGTCAGAGAAAGGATGGAGGCAAACAAAAGAAATGTTCCCCCCCCCCCCCCCCACCAGAGCCAGAGGTTCTCCAAAAGTGTGGGACAAAACCGAGTAGACAGGCTACAAGCTTACGTTGCTTTGGAAAGCCTCATGAATAATGATTGGAAGAACAAACCTGAAGTTCTCAAAACATCTCTCTTGGCTTCGGCCCGGATACTGCCGTAGTTTTAGGATGTTTAAGTTGCAAAACAATCAACGAGACTTCACACGTTTTAAAGATTACAGTACACTTACTTTGGTCACATCCATTAAAGGGATGGTTCACGCAAAATGGAAAAGTTGACATCATTTACTCACCCTCAAGTTGTTCCAAACCGGTAATCAAACAGTTGACGCTAATCAATTTGGGAAAAACAATACTATGGCGATCATAGTATATAGCCGACATTCTTTAAAATATCTTCTTTTGTGCTCAACAGAAGAACAGGTTTGGAACAACATGAGGGTGAGTAAGTGATCTATCCTTTTGATGAATGAGCATGACCTCACCTCACCACACAGGTTAAATCGGGAAGTTTATCTGCATTTGTTACAAATTTCAGAAATCCAGTTGCACCAGCTGGACGTACACCCGGTCGTGAGACCAAACTTAACGTAAAATGCTTTTTAAGTCCTGCGTAGAATACCTGTTGCGCACGTCTGAGACTAAATCTTACGCCTAGTCAAAGAAGAAGTCTTGTTTCCATAGTGAAAATAAAGACAAATAAAAAACGTTGAGATGATGGCGCGTCTGCGACCATATCGTCGTGTTTTTCAGAGCTGTCTTCGGTCCTAAAGGCGGGTCGGGATTATCTGCAAAAGTTGAATGCGAACCGTGAAACACCGTGAAAACAAGCCTATAACTTGCGCCATAAGTTTGTACAGCTGTTTTCTTTTGCCAGATGTTTTGTTCTTTAATTCCTTACTGAATTGTTTTGCTTGCATTCCAAAATATGCACATACTTACTGATTAGCTCAGTAATTTTTCTTGTTTAACAATCTGAGTAATTCATTTTTTTTTGGGGGGGGGGGGGGGGGGGGCTCAACTGTAATTTTTCATCTATTCGTTGGAGCCAATAAATTCACATTTGTAACCAAAGTAACGTCAACGGCGTTTTAACTAACAGTGCGGTAGAACATATCAGCGTGAACGCGCATCGTAGCGTGCCTGCGCCTAGTCGTAGTGTTCGATGGTGAACAGGTGTGAATATTCAACGGAAAGCTGGACGTAACCAAGTCCAGTGTAGAGCTTACACCCAACGTCCAGCTGGACCCAGAAGTCCACCATATCCCCTAATTAATATACACCCTATTAGTGCTACTCTCTTAAAAATAGCGTGTCGCGCTGAAACATTCCTCAATCATCGGCTTAAATCTCAGTTTCCTGATTTTTGGCCGCAGACTGACAGGTTAATATTACAAGTTGAAGGCTCCCGAGCTAATCTATAATCAATTCCAAATGGTGTGACTGTATGAGACAGCCGTTAATGGGCACGCGCAGAATGGTCACTTTATCCAACATCTAATTGGTTTGGCTGCCCTGCCCTCAGCGTTTAAAACATTACCTTTTTGAAGTTTGGATGTTTATAATGGCTTTCGAGACTCAATTATCTTTGATAAATTTCTGAGGCGACTTCTCAAAAAAAAAAAAAAAAAAAAAAAAAAACGACAGTTGATCGCGCGCTGGTGTTCGCGAGCTGACGTAATCACACACCTGAAGTATCGCGATACATGGGAAATTGACTAGAACCTCACTTTTAATTATGCATTTGAAATACAGACAGAATTTGTTTCGATATAAAACAGACACGCGATGAAAGTGTTTTTTTTTTTTTAAAAAAAACGCAATAATTATCTACACTTTCACTGTGAACTCTCGCTACGCGTGCAAACCCTTTTATTAGAAGTAAATGCCAATAAAGATGAATCGGCTTATTGTTATTTAGACAAAACAATCATTCACTGTGTCAATGCAATCTTTTAAAGCCTGGATGTCAGAACATGAGGAAACCAATCGCAACAATCTTTGGTCGGTAGGGAATATGAGAGAGAGAGAGAGAGAGAGAGAGAGAGAGAGAGAGAGAGAGAGAGAGAGAGAGAGAGAGAGAGAGAGAGAGAGAGAGAGAGAGAGAGAGAGAGAGAGAGAGAGAGAGAGATCTTTTTAAGAGAGATCTTTTTAATGCACTACATACAGAAACCTCCTTCCACACGTCTATTGCATCATTTTATTCATTTTATACATTACGGCGAACATTTACCGTTTCCTTTTTAACTAAAAGGGTGCATTTAAGTTAATAATAGAATAATAATAATCAGTATAAATATGAAATAAGATATTGTTGCTTCTCTAATCAAAAGTCAAAGTACATTTAATTTGCAAAATTAAATAATAATGCAAATATTTTGGCAACAGTCCAGCATAAATAGACTCTGCATCGGTCAGTGTGATGCTGAGGAAGTTGTTATTGGTTTCCGCTCTCACACCTCATCGGAAGAATCTGATTCAGACAGAAGGTAAAGGGCAAACCTTGAACTCATTAACAGGTTAAAAGAAGGCCACTATCCATCCTCCGTTAATTCAGAGCAGAGAGAACGTGTGCGTAAAACAACACACGGTCCATTTTAGTCATGCAGTCTATCTTTTAATTTCACCTTATTTGTCTAATTGATCTTTTTTTTTTTTTAAATCACGGTGGAATATGAAATATAGGCCCAGATAAAAGATTAACGATCCGTTCACCGGGAGTCGGTAGGCAGAGTTACTCTATTCGTTCGTGGCGAAAGCCCCAAATCTCAGCACAGAAATATCAGTGGTTTGATCAGAGCTGGGTAGAATTATCACGGGGAGAGATACAAAGGCGGCAGACAAAACGCGCTCGGTTTCCCTGGTGTTTGAGTACAAACCTTATTAAACACCGAGCTCAGTTATTAGAAGTGACTGAAACAGCCGCGCTTTATGAAATCAGAGACTGTGTCTGACAAAACAAATAGCCTATAATATACAGTGACTTCCACTTTTATTATATATATATATATATAGAGAGAGAGAGAGAGAGAGAGAGAGAGAATGTGCTATATTTGTAACATTTTACACGTTTTAGCTGGAATAAATGCAATGCAATTTTTTTAGGGGCATAATCTGTCGAGTTTTTCCTCAAATATTTTAAAGTAGGCACATCTGTATTATTTCAATCTGTTATAAAGTCATTAAAATTATGTGTGATGTGCACTACTAATCGTAATGGAAAGCGCGTGCACTGTGTGCTGTTGTTATGGTTACCTTTCTCTGGCGAACGCGACTTATTTCGCGACAGGTGAAAATGGCAATCTACCTAACGAATGTTTGAAAACCTTACATATATAGAGAGAGTATTGGTTTGACTTCCTTATTCAAGCCTTAAATGTGTGTGAGTAGGTGTGTGTGTGTGTGTGTGTGTATTCCCTACATTATGGGGACCAAATGTCCTCACAAGTATAGTAATACTAGTAAATTTTGATCTTGTGGGGACATTTTTTTGGTCCCCATGAGGAAACAAGCTTATAAATCATACAGAATGATCTTTTTTGAAAATGTAAAATAGCAGAATATTTTCTGTGATGGGTAGGTTTAGGGGTAGGGGGACAGAATGTACAGTTTGTACAGTATAAAAACCATTACGCCTATGCAATGTCCCCATAAAACATGAAAACACAACGTGTGTGTGTGTGTGTGTGTGTGTATTTCCTACATTATGGGAACCAAATGTCCCCACAGTTACAGTAATACTAGAAAATTTTGATCTTGTGGGGACATTTTTTTGGTCCCCATGAGGAAACAAGCTTATAAATCATACAGAATTATCTTTTTGAAAATGTAAAATAGCAGAATATTTTCTGTGATGGGTAGGTTTAGGGGTAGGGGGACAGAATGTACAGTTTGTACAGTATAAAAACCATTACGCCTATGCAATGTCCCCATAAAACATGAAAACACAACATGTGTGTGTGAGGGGACCCTAATCCTAGAAGTGAAGGCTATTTTGTCCTTTTATATATTTTATTTATTTATTTATTTATTAATTTTAAATTTGACAGATTGACGAAATATCATATTTCGCACACGCAAGATATCCCGCACTGAAATGTTTAATGTATAAGCCAACATTATACTAGGCAGAGAGCGCGCATTATTAATATGCATGTATTCAATTAAGGGTATTACACAGGATTTCATTTGCATAAGGATTTGGGAGCTTAACATGCCTTTTCATATTTGTGCAATAAAACTTTAATATTAACGCCTGCCCTTCAATGCCGTGGGTACTTTTATTAATAGTCTATCTGTCTACTAGGCTACACCCCTATTACTATACCATCACAGCTCAGATCAGCTTAATAGGGCCCGATCATGATCGCCATAGGGCTGTGGCAAATTGTCACTGTACATAAACAGTAGCTGCACCTGTTTCTCTCGTGACAGCTCAGAGTCATTTTTGGGACGCATAGCATTCCATTATTTTTCATCCAGTGAGTGTAGCCTAAATATTTGGATCAAGTGTGTGCTTATCGCCTACACTCAAAAACAAGTTTTCTTTTGCAAGCCCGTCTTGTCTTATTATCACAAAAAAGTGATGGAATTTAAGTGAAAACAGGACAATGTCACGCATCAGCAATAGCTGAAAAATTAACTTCACATAGTTTGAATTGCCCACGTGCGTTTCAGACGAGTGACTTTGAACACGTGACATGCCCTTAAGTACATTAATCGATCGCATCCTTAAAATAACAATCATTATAATTCTGAATAAGTGCAGCTCAAGATCTTGTCAAAAAGCCAGGTGTTTGTTTATAAGACACGAGCTGATAATGTGTCAGAGTTAATGCCATCCTTAATCACTTTTTTATTGGATTTTTATCTACAAGCTCCTCTTGAAACGAGGAAGGCACATGCCATCGTTTCTGGAATACTGTCATTTAAACCTAAACATATTTTCTAAAACGCTTAGAAATGTTACAAAAATCATTTAGATTATCTTTCTAAACTTCAGCGCAAAATTTATAACAGTTTGTGTGTGTGTGTGTGTGTGTGTGCAACCTACAAAAAGCCGAAACAAAGTCGTGTTTATTCTTTAAAACTGTGAGTTTAATTTTCTTAAAACAAAACAAGTTCGTGCCTTCCGTAGCGGATTTCACAACACAACACGTCCAATTCCTTAACGGAGCATCAAAGCTGTACAGTCACTCAAAAATCAATTGATATTTGCGTCGAACCATCACGCCTATTTTGCTAAAACACGAGTCACGTGGGGGCTGTATGAATTTGTCTCCCACTGGCTTGTTTCTGAGGTCCGCTGCTCTCCAGGGCTAGAAATTAATACTGTCTCGCCAATTAAGTTCAGAGCGCCAATTAAGAGTGCTTTATGAATTCTTAGAGTAAAAACTTAAATGAGCAACTGAAAACACCATCGCAGAATAAAAAAAATAAATAAATTTAGTCTATTTTAGAGAAGTGTCTCTCTTTGCGCTTTTATTACACTGAATAAGGAAGACAAATATGTGGCCTTTTGGGATTTGGACCCAGTGGATCACAGCGGTCCATACGAGGTACAAAAGAGCGCGGCCATCAATAATGGATGATCCCAGATATTCATTGTGAGTGTTTTCCTTTGCTTTCCAAACACTCACCTCTTGGAGATTTTTTTTTTTTTGTTTTTTTGTTTTTGTTTTAAGAACGACTAGTCTATATCAATGAAAGCTTATTTTGGGAGTTTTTTTTTTTTTTTTGGGGGGGGGGGGGGGGGTGCTTACAGAATGACAATAAAAAATGTGAGGAAAAGCATGCGCATGAAAGAGATTATTATAATGCAGCAACGTTTTGTAGAACAATCAAATTTAGAGATGAAGAAACAGCCGAATTCACTGTGACACTGACGTTAACTGGACTTCTCACTGATGGACATCCAGTGCTGTCAGACTATTCCGCTCTTCTGGATCCTTTTGTTTCAAACGTTCACGGGGATCTGTCCGGTGCCGAGGTAGAGCAGATCAATCCGAAAACCAATGGGTTCGAGCCAAAGGTAACAAAATAAAAGAAATGCTTATGATCATGCATCGACGCACAGTTCCATATTAAAAAGTGCGCGTTTGGAATAAACGAAAGCGAGACAAAGACTGTCCATTGCGCTAAAGTTAAAAATCTCACTGCACGTGTCACTAAATACTCTCAAAATTATGGCTAAAAACAAAATGTATTTAGCTTAAGCTTTCCAGAGCGTTTATTATTATTATTATTATTTAAAAAAAAATTGAAATCATTGGTCAGGCTAAAAAAAAAAGAAAAAAAAAGTCATTTGAGAAAGTCTTGAGATAGCATCAAATTATGCTCCAGCTGACATTAATCCCTGCAACAATTCGATACAGTGTTATATCAAGAGTTCGAGCAGCCAATAATCACGAACGGAACGGCGTGACGTCAAAGTCCCGGTAGAAAAGGCGCGTTGGGTTTGCTCACGTTTGGAGAGGGAAGAGCGCAGGGGAACCTCACTGTCTTCACTGGATTATACAAACCAAAAGTGTCCTCAACTCCTCCTCCTCCTCCTCCATCTGATCCTACTGCACGCGGGACGCGCTCTCATATGTCAGGACGACCATCTCACACCTTTGAGGCGGTTTTTAATCTGATGCTGGACATTGGCGGACGAGGATGAAGATAACCCCGAACCGTCACTGAAGTCGTTCCTCCCAGGCATTTCGGGATTATAATATTTTTATTCCTCCGCGACGCAGGAACGGATTGTGTTTGTGTAATGCCCGGCAGCAGTCATCATGCTCCAAGACTGATTGCTGAAAAGACAAGAAAGAAAAACTGAGATCTTACGCGTCCAAAATGTGCTAACTGAAAGTTACTCACGAAGAAATAGGAGGGTCCAGTGTCACACATGTAGAAGGGCTTCAGTAGCTGGTATGTCCTCAAAGCTCGGGAATGCTCTCATAGGCTAAACCAATCCTGCATGCTTCGCGATCTCATACTCTGGTGCCTTTAGACCTTTCTATCAGAACACGGAGTTGACATTCCTGATAAACGAATTCCGTTTAGACCGATCAGAATCTCCAAACGGGAATTATTTCACGCGAGAGAGAGAGAGAGAGAGAGAGAGAGAGGTCATATGAACTGCACAGGGCTAGAAGTGCGTCTCACGGAAATCTTGGGTTGCAGATCTGACGGAAACACGTGCTATTCGGTCTCTTCTGCGGCAACGATGCTTTTCCACGGTCTGCCTGGAGGCGAGATGCATGGTGTTATGGAAGAAATGGAGCGGAGAGGAAAGAGCGATTCGGCGACTATCAGCTCGGCCATAGATATGGGGGAAACAGAGACGGTAGGAGAAAGCCATGCCTCTCGCTCCAGGCGCTTGCTTGGAAATTCTAACAGCCTATGTGAAGTGATACTGAGGCCCAAAGATGTGATTCCGATCTTGTGCATTTAAACAAACTTCAAAGTTCTGCGCAGGCAAAAATTGCAGGCCTGCTCTTCGACGCGTCGCTTGTAAAATGTTGGATTGTTACAGAAAGCTACGACAGGCCTATCCGTTTTTTTGAATGGCTTGCAATTCAGTTTTCAATTGATTCTTTGATTTAAAGCGCAAATATCAAGTGCACGAAAAGCCCAGTTCGGTCGTGCACGGACGCAATTCCCATTTTAGAACTTTCAAAATCAGAATGCATTTCTTTTTGTTTCGTGATGCAGCGAGATCAAATAATGATCAGATGTTACGACTGAAGTCAAACGATGAACGAGCGGTTTATTCCCTTTCCATAAAATTAATTTGATCGGTTTCGTTGGCAGCAACGCACGTTTGAGGCTTGAAACTATTTTAACACTGCGTTTTAATTCGTGTTTGCCAAATTACAAATAATAGTAATATTTTTTCTATAATGTTTTATATACGAGTGCATCAACACGCCGAGCCTAAACACAATAATAAAACAAGCGAATTAATCTTGCATTCATTTTTTTGTTTAAGGCATAGTTTTGGGAAAATGTGGCTTTGTTCAATCGAATGCTTAATCATTTCTCTTTTTTATGTAATATTAAACAAATACACTTCTCTATTTATCTTCTGAGTTTGCCCCTCCAGTTCTGTGCACACTAGTAATAATATCTCATTCTTTGAAAATGCGTAAAACGCATTACTTCATCTTTCAGCGATCTGCCATTTTTAATGAATGTGTTTTGTGTGAGACTGGGGTTTGAGTTCCTGCCTTTAACGAGTCCGATGGTCGTCTGTGTGTTTCTGCAGAACATGCCTTCCATCAGCGGGGACCGGGTGGCTCTGTGCGCGGGCTGCGGAGGCAAGATCTCGGATCGCTATTACCTGCTCGCCGTGGACAAGCAGTGGCACATGCGCTGTCTGAAGTGCTGCGAGTGTAAACTCAACCTGGAGTCTGAGCTCACCTGCTTCAGCAAAGACGGAAGCATCTACTGCAAAGAAGACTATTACAGGTGAGCAGACGCATGTTTTCGTTGTGGACGGATAATACCGCGTCTGGAAACTCTATTTTTGGTGTGTGTGTGACGCGCCGTTATTCAGTCTGAAAATGCTCGTTTTCTTTGTGTGTGCCCAAATTGAAGTAATTTAAAATGATATTATATCATTAAAATGATTATTAACAATAATGCGCACGCTTTTGTTTAAATAAACGAAACATCATCCTCTAGCGCAACGGCACTTTTTTTTGTCTCATGCAATTTAATAACAATTTATTAAACTACTACTCAATGTTATTACTCGTAATATATATATATATATATATATATATATATATATATGCAGGTTTTATTTTGATTTTATGCGTCACTATAAAACTAAATAACCCAAAGTCAATTTTACGCGAAGACATTTTCTTTTGTTGCAGACACAGAAAGCTGTTCGAAAAACGCTTTTGGGTGATATTCGATTCCGTATGTCATTGTACAATTTAATAATCAGAGGGAGGCGTGAGGCCTATTAAGATAATCACAGGCTATAAGTGAAGGCTTCGCACGGTCAAACCGGGCTCCGGCACAATTGTAAGTTATTTAGCAATTAATCGAGACGCGATTATTGGCGAGACCGAATTCCACTTCAGTGCATCCTGCTGTTCGAGGCATTTGGTGCCAAACACACACACACACACACACACACACACAGCACGTGCTCTCCTCATCAACATTTACTTAAGATAAAATTTCATTTACAATTATAAAATTGCGACTCATCCAAAGGTTATTGTGAGAAGCGAGTTCGGGCTCCGGAGTTGAAGTGCGCTGAAAGGTCACAGCTGCTCTATTCTCCCGCAGAAGGTTTTCGGTGCAGAGATGTGCCCGGTGCCACCTCGGGATCTCGGCCTCGGAAATGGTCATGAGGGCAGGGATTTGGTGTACCACTTGAACTGTTTCACCTGCACGACTTGCAACAAAATGCTGACGACTGGGGACCACTTCGGCATGAAAGACAGTCTGGTGTACTGCAGGCTACACTTTGAATCGCTCATCCAGGGAGACTTCCCCACGCATTTCAATCACACGGATGTAGCGCCTAATAAAGGACTGGGCAGCACGGGCCCTCTAGGACTGTCTTATTATAACGGCGTGAACACGGTGCAGAAGGGCCGGCCCGAAAGAGGAAGAGCCCTGGGCCCGGAGCGGACTTGGCTGCTTATAATGCAGGTGAGACCATTGTTGTTGCTGGTTAACTGCTTCTGGTTTTATTCTTTGCATTTCATTTGGCACATTTCCTATCTGAAGTTGCACAACTTCTTTTTTTCTTTTTTTTTTTTTTTGGAGCGCGTAACTGAATTTCCACGTTCACAAAACTTTTTTGGGGGGCTACGCTACCCAACGAAATCAAGAACATGATGAATTTATAAAAGCGCTATTTTAAACAATAGAATTATTGTGTAATGAATTAATTGCACGTACGGATAAACTGCGAAAAAAAAAATGGAGAGGTGGATGATAAATCAGGCGGGGATCATTTAGCATTTCGTTTGTTTGAAAAAAAAAATAATGTAAAAGCTGTATTAGGATATTTTGTTCCTACTTAATGATTTTAATGAAAAGTAGGCCTATTTTTGATTTGATTTTATTTCATTTTGTTTAAGAAACGAGAAATAATAAATGGACTTTTTTTGCAACGAAAATGCGCCACTTTTTCAACAGCATCGACACACATCACAGATTTCTGCTCTGCACTTGAGCTTGTGTTGAACAATTTGGAACAACGTGACTCGGGCATTTCGGGCCCCTCAGCGGGGCATTTGGGCCCTGCTCGAGGACCAAACAGAGGAATGATGACGACTACAGAGCCTGACAAGTGGAAAATGGCTTAGATGCTAGTCGAGACCTCCAGAAGATTAAATACAAGTGAAAGAAAGAAAGAATTCTTTAGAAAGAAAGAGAATTTCTTTTCCGGGCAAATTCAGACGCATTAATTTACCCTGGTTTTTGCTCTGCAAACGCACGTGCTCAAACACGACGATGTAATTTACGAACCTTTTTCTTTGGTTTAGTAATGCCAGATATTAATTGGATAAAGCGATATACAAAAAAAAAAAAAAAAAGGATAAAAGATAAATTTAGAATTGTTTATGAGTCAGATTATGACCCGTCCATATATTTAAGACAATAACCTCCCTATAAGCTCACCAGGAGTTGTCATGAAATCCCCAAGCTCCCTTTGCACGAAATGCGCAAATGCGATTCTTCATCGCTTTAAACTCGATTGCTTTGTAAATCACGTTGTCTAGGCATCGTTAATTGAAGTTGGCAAAGTGATCACAACAACCGCGGTCTTGTTTGGTGGACTAACCCGCTTCTGAACTCTTCCATGGACTTGAAATGGAAAAAGCGAAGTCAAACGAAAGTTTCTGAAATCAGATCAACCGTGAACTTTGCTGTCTGCGAGACTCAGTCAGATCATTGCTGCCCCCATCAGCTCGCGCTTTAAACAACAGCACAGGAAGATCAAACCCTTGCAAAATAAGAGCAGTGTTTTTAAACACAGGTGGCACGTGCACATAAAGAGCTCTATAACTGTTCTCGACACGCATCACTGTAGGAAAGGTAACAGTATTTCTCAATGGCCGCGTTTATACCAGGAGGAAACATTTGTTCGCCATGTGCGCCGTTGTAAAGCGTTCAAGGTTAATTATCTGAAGTGTTGATCAGACCATTTTCAATGACTAATATTTGTAGTTGTCAGAGAAAACATAATTCTGAACTGTCATGCGTCTAGCAACACATAAACTTCTGCCAAGAATTTGGAACTGGCGCAAACACATTTCTGACACATTCAGACGGGCCTATCTACTAAACACTTGTGTCCAAAGATGGATCGTGTGGGCTTTTTCATCAGATCCTAGACATCGTAAAAACAGAAACGAAGATGCGGCCATATGTGGGGGGTGGGGGTGCCATAAAAATGGGGGTAAACCCAGCAGCGCCGAGCACGTTTTCACGCAGAAGAGTGAGATAAAAATCCAGAACGGATCAAATGTGTTTTTTAAAAAGAGCATGATGCAAGACCGCAGCATAATGCAGATTATTATGCATGCAGTAAGTTGCAAACACAGCAACATGATGGTGCAGTGGCTGCGTTATGTGCTCGACTTCACGTATTTATCGAAGGAACTCGCTTCAAAACTCCGATACGTTTTTACTTTGCAATATCACACTGTAGCGAAAGCGTCATCTGCTTGTCTAGTTTTAATGCCGTGTTCGGGCACTTGGGATCGGTATCAATTTTCTGTTGTTTTTTTTAATTCAGCTTTGAGCTGCAATGAGAATGACGGCGACCCGATGGACCGAGACTCGCAGTACAGCTCCAGCCAGAAGACGAAGCGCATGAGGACGTCGTTTAAACACCATCAGCTGAGGACCATGAAGTCGTATTTTGCCATCAACCACAATCCTGACGCCAAGGATCTGAAACAGCTGGCCCAGAAAACCGGTCTCACCAAGCGCGTCCTACAGGTCAGAAATCTCCTTCCAGTGGATTGTTTTGGCTCACTGCAGTGCATTTCTGCTCAACTAAAACGTCACTTCGGCAACAAATTAGACCTGATTAAAAAATGACTCGAGGAATGAAGATTGTAATCGAACGTAAATCACGTGCATGTTCTCCTCAATGGGATGATGTGCCTGAAAAAGAGAAAGGAGAAGCAATCTGGAAATAAAAGAAAGCTTCAATTAGTTAACAATGAAAAATGATTCAAATAAAAAAGGATTGGACCTGAGCTGACTGGAACTAGCAATGAACAGTTATTAATATGAACAAAGACAATAATAAATGCTGTATATATACGGTCCCATTAGTTAACGCATTAGCTAACGTTAACCAACAATGAGCGATAGTTGGGGGTAACGGCACACAAACACGACCTTGGTATTGAAGTCACGGTTCGGTACAGCAGTGGAGAAAACGAAACTAAATTTTTTTCTTCTTTTTTGTTAAACAGTGGTTTATTGAAGCATGCTGTAAACTATACACAGAGAGCCCTTTATTACACTAGTATTAACCTTTATTACACCTTTATTACATTATTATTACACTTTATTACACCTTTATTACATTAGTATTTACTACAATATTAAAGGTTACAGAGGCCAAACTATTAAAATCATTTGCTATTTTTAGATATAATAGTCAACGTTCAAATAAAACACATGTAAATTGCACATAAGGCAGGTTCTAAATTGAATTGTTAAATTATTTTTCTACTCCAATTCATTTTTGAAATATAACCATTTGTTTTCAAGACAAATGTATATAAATAAAGAAGACTTTGATTACAGGTAAAGAAAACATAAGTTCGTATAATGCATATATTTAGTGAAATGCTGCCCTCTAGAGTTCATTTCGCTTGTAAACTAACATGCGGTGGACATCGAATGACTTGCCTGAGGTAAATGCAACGTGAGATGTTTTTCTCAAGTCTTTCCGCGGTTGAAACTGGTTGAGGTTACCCGTAAACATATCCTTGTGTGGATCATCTTCTACTGCGCTTTTTACTTTTGTGGCGGTTAGCAAACAGTGTTGCATTACCACGCACGCCCCCTTCTGGATGGGAGTGTGGATCGTCTGACTGCGTGCACCGTACCGTGACAAATACGTGTACACCCCAAATGAGTAATGCATTTGTTTAAGTGTTACCTAGATATCACTGATGCAATAAAACTAAATGCATTGTGGCAAAACAACCAGGGGACAAATAGAAAGAAAAAAATACGAAAAGCAGAAAACACTCTTTGATGAAAGTAATATTGAGCTTCACTCCATTCTCACGTCATCTTGCAGGTCTGGTTCCAGAACGCTCGGGCCAAGTTCAGACGAAACCTCCTGCGTCAGGAGAACACGGGCGTGGACAAGGCTTCGGACGGGTCGACCATGCCTGGAGGAACACCGTCCGGACCCGCCTCGGAGATCTCCAACGCCTCCATGAGCCCGTCCAGCACCCCGACCACCCTCACAGACCTGACGAACCCCACAATGCCCACCGTCACCTCCGTACTGACCTCCGTGCCGGGCAGCCTGGACGTTCACGAATGCCGGAGTCCGTCGCAGAGCACCTTAACCAGCCTCTTCTGATGCTCAGACATTTGCACAACGCGAGCACCGTGACACGTCACCTTCGTCCGCTTCCTCCGAAGGCTTCACGACCGGCTCTCGACAGCCATCTAAATCCGAAATCGTGCTCGCAAAGCATAGTTCTCTTCTGACGCAACTAGGCGTTCCGATCCTACATCCGTCCGACGCGTAAACCGATCTACCTGGGCATCTTTTGTACCTTCGCAGATGTGGCCAATCCAGACTTTACGAAGACTATAAACGAGACTTAAGCGGAAAAGAGAAACTCTTTGTTCGGCCACGAGTCTCTTAAGAGTGTTGCATCAAGTTTCACTAAAGGATCTGTTGATAATAGTCTTTGATTTGCATTTTTATTTTTCCATGTGTTTTCCCCAACCGTGTTTACAGAGAGAGACTGAGCTGCAGCTTATGGGAAATTCGTTCGTTTGTCAACCTCTTATTTATGTTCGTGCACAGGGGTCGGTGTGAGGAAACTGGATTATAATGTGAATAATTACGAGATGAGAACAGCGAAACTTAGCCTGACTGTCACGTGCCTTATCCCGCAGTGTAGTCACTGAAGCCCCTTTAGCGATGCTAAACCAACTACATGGGAAAATGTGTATTTTAATTTGTCGGATGATGAAAACGGTTAAGTAAATCACATGCACAAACACACGCGCACATGCAGAGAAAGATCCGATCGTATACTCTCATTCCAACATATTACCTCACTCAGAAATCACTGGATCTGATGGCAGTACGTATGAAACCTGAGAACACGTTTCAATCTCACGAGACGACAAAATGCACTGGGAGGGAAAATGGCCGCGGAGAGTTTGCAAGAAGAAAAAACCTTGATCGTCGGAGCTCATCACAAACAAACACTGATTTATGGAATGAAACACTTTTTTTTTTTTTTTCCTCGTTCGGTTAGGTGATTTTTTTTTTCTCTCAACCATTAAGATGTGACAGTGTTGGAGACAGGGTAAATGTTTCCATGGTAACCAGAGGCTGCTTGTTGAAATGCTGTACAGTTTTGACAGATTATTGAGAAATTTCGAGTCCACTCCCTGCAGTATCCCCTTTGATGTAAATCTTCAGTTCTGTAAAAAATATAAAAAAGAAAAAAAAAAAAAAAAATGAATCACTATTTTTTTGTGGTCCTCATTATTTCACCGATTTCAAAGCATTATACAGAACTATGGAAGCAATGCACAAGCAAAACACTAATGTACACCCCAAATACAGTGAAACCGGACGTTAATAGATCAAGATGAAGCCCGTTTGATCCTTTATAATTGAGAATCTTTAAAGCAAACGTACTTTGGTGTGATATTAAGTGAGTGACACAACCAAAATCAATCATACACCGTTTAAGAGATTATAACTCATTTCTGTTTTGCAAAATCAAGCTCACTGTTTTTCAAACTGTATTAACCAGCATTTCAGAAATAACAAACATGACCAACCAAAAGCACAGGTTTTGTCCGCTTTATGCAGCATTTGGCCTTTTCACACTGAGATAATATGAAAAAAGCTCCGATTAAATGTTTTAGAAGTGAAAACGGTCATCGGTACAGAAAACCGAGGAACACAAATGCTTCATAGTACTATTAGCCATGAATAACACTAAATTCATTTTTAATGTACACTCTAAAAAAAAAAAAAGCTGGGTTAAAATGGAAATGAAAATGGACAAACCCAGAGATTGGGTTGAATGTTTGACCAACCTGCTGGGTAGTTTTATTTAACTCAACTATTGTTTAAAAATTACGGTATTGCTCGCTTTAAATGAACTCAAAATACGTCGGAAATGAACATTTATTAATAAGTTCAATGAATAATGAACATTTATTAAATGGCTCATCAATTTTGATTATTAGTGTTGCCTCTAGTAATTATGTGTCAACACATTTTGGGTTCATTTTAAGCCATTTATAAACAACAGTTGGTCAAACATTTAACCCAACCGTTGGGTTTGTCCATTTTCAACCCAACTCGGGTTGTTTTAAACCCAGCGGTGTAACGCAACAAGAAATGCACAGTGTTGTTGCTTTTGTTTTGTCAGTCGCACCGAGTGTGTGCGTGTTATTTCTGAGCTGGAAACCTCTTGTGACTAGTAGAGTACAAAATCTGGAATTTATTATGATAATTATTTTTAAATGGTTGAACGGTGGAGCATTTGGAATCCAAGTTTATGACGGCCCATGTGAAATATACGGTCGGCCAGTCATCATACATACCTGGATGTTTGGCGCTCGCAGAAATCCGCTGAATGGAAGCAGAAAGGGAGGGAAGCTCCCGTTTTCACGCACATCAACACGTCGGTCTCGACACACGATGTTTCCCAGTGCAAACAAGGCCTTGGCCCTTCGTCTCAGTGAACATTAGGTCAGTGACTCTCCACATCTCCGGTTTCTCTCGCCGCTGTTTGTTGAAGTGAGTGTGACTGGGGTAGTGGAGTGGTCTGGCGTGAAGCCCGTCGCTCGGGCTCCTGGAGGGCTGGCAGGCCGGGGTTGTAATGGGCTTACGATGGGTGCCAAAGCCAGCCAGCCACCGTGGAAGCCAATGTGGTGCCCAGATGTACTGCGCATTCCCACAAAAAGCCACACGATGAAGGCTTTAATAGAGAGAGAGAGCCTGCTGTTTAAAACACACTACAGCCTTTTTGGAAATAGATGGTCCAATAAAGTTTAATATGGAATATTATGACTGTGCAGAATCCGGGGCTCATCACATCGGTTTGGACGTTTTTGACGTGCCCTAGTGAAGACTTTAAGACTTTGCAGCGCGTCCGAGGTTTTTTTTTTTGTTATGGTGACAGGCTACTCCCAGATCTTTTCCAAAAGCTTGTTTTCTTTGTGCTCGAGCTGCCAGGATCCGACCTGGCCGATTGAAACGTTCGACTCGCATACGATAAGAAACGCTTCTAAACAACAGCTGAGATTAGAGGTTAAATAGCAGACAAGCACATGATGCCAATCTCTGCTTGAGTTTACTTGGAAAATCTGACAATAAAAGAACCAAAAATACATTTATAACTTGGGTAACACCTTTTTGGAGTTCATTTGTTTACATAGCAATGAAAGATTCGTCTAAAGCATGTGTTAATCTTAATTTGAACATTTACTAACACATTATTAAAATCAAACGTTTTATTTGTCCATATTGTTTAACGGACCAGACATTAACTAACAATGAGCAAAACATTTGCTTTAGTATTCAGCAATCTTCGTTAACATTAGTTAACTTAAATATGACTGTTCATTGTTAGTAATTAACTTTAACTAATGGGACCTTATTGTAAAGTGATACCATATAACGTCTTACATTTGTGATCTAAAAATTCACAAAAAGTTGCAATTATAGTAGCAGATGGTAATTTAATATATATCAAGATACTGAATGCTTACCGTTCTTAAATCTTATATAAAATGTTTGCTTAAAAACAACCCAAGTTGGGTTGAAAATGGACAAACCGAACAATTGGGTTGAATGTTTGCCCAACAAGCTGGACAGCTTTATTTAACCCAACTATTATTTAAAAACGAATGTATAGCTTGCTTAAAATATACACAAAGAATGTTGGAAATTAACATTTATTAATATGTTTAATGAATAATAAACAATAAACATGTATTAAAATGCTTATTAATAAATGTTCATGGGTTTATGTATATTATGGGTTAAATAAAATGGCTTAGCACATTTGTCAAACATTTAACCCAACCGCTGGGTTAAAACAACCCAATCCCTTTCAACCCAAATTGGGTTGTTTTCAGCCCAGAATGTTTAAGTGTACTTTTTTTGGTTGATTTCAGATTTTCACAAAAAAACAAAAAACAAATTATTGCATGTGTATGTCAAAAAGTATACAGCTAGACATATTTTTCTCCTTAATATGAGAAATTAATAATGTCTCCTTAGACATATTATATATATATACAGGTGCATCTCAATAAATTAGAATGTCGTGGAAAAGTTCACTTATTTCAGTAATTCAACTCAAATTGTGAAACTTGTGTATTAAATAAATTCAGTGTACACCGACTGAAGTAGTTTAAGTCTTTGGTTCTTTTAATTGCGATGATTTTGGCTCACATTTAAAAAAAAAACACACCAATTCACTATCTCAATAAATTAGAATACTTCATGAGAAGTGTATAAAAAGTTTATATAAAAAAAGCATTTTTAGTGAATGGTTGGCCTTCTGGAAAGTATTTTCATTTACTGTATATTTACTCAATACTTAGTGGGGGCTCGTTTTGCTTTAATTACTGCCTCAATTTGGCGTGGCATGGAGGTGATCAGTTTGTGGCACTGCTGAGGTGGTGTGGGAGCCCAGGTTGACAGTGGCCTATAGCTCATCTGCATTTTTTGGTCTCTTGTATCTCATTTTTCTCTTGACAATACCCCATAGTGCTCCAAACGTTCTTGGTAAATGGGTGCAGAGACTTTGGTTTTCAAAAAACACAAGCAGATGACATTGCACCCCAGTCATCACAGACTGTGGAAACTTAACATTGGACATCAAGCAACTCGGGCTATGAGCTTCTCTAGCCTTCCTCCAGACTCTAGGACCTTGGTTTCCAAATGAAATAAAAAACTTGCTCTCATCTGAAAAGAGGACTTTGGACCACTGGGCAACAGTCCAGTTCTTCTTCTTAGCCCAGGTAAGACGTCTCTGACGTTGTCTGTGGTTCAGGAGTGGCTTAACAAGAGGAATACGACAACTGTAGCCAAATTCCTTGACGCGTCTGTGTGTGGTGGCTCTTGATGCCTTGACCCCAGTCTCAGTCCATTACTTGTGAAGATCACCCAAATTCTTGAATCAATTTTGCTTGACAATCCTCATAAGGCTGTGGTTCTCTCGGTAGGTTGTGCATCTTTTTCTTCCACTCAACTTTCTGTTAACATGCTTGGATACAGCACTCTGTGAAAAGTCAGCTTCGTTGGCAATGAATGTTTGTGGCTTACCCTCCTTGTGAAGGGTGTCAATGATTCAGATCAGGAGTCTTCCCCATGATTGTGGAGCCTAGTGAACCAAACTGAGAGACTATTTTGAAGGCTCAGGAAACCTTTGCAGGTGTTTTGAGTTGATTAGCTGATTGGCATGTCACCATATTCTTTTGTTGTGATAGTGAATCGGTGTGTTTTTGTTAAATGTGAGCCAAAATCATCACAATTAAAAGAACCAAAGACTTAAACTACTTCAGTCTGTGTGCAGTAAATTTATTTAATGCACAAGTTTCACAATTTGAGTTGAATTACTGAAATAAATGAACTTTTCCACGACATTCTAATCTATTGAGATGCACCTGTATATATATATAAAAAATATATATATAAAAAAATATATATATAATATTATGTATAAAATCTCTATTTACGTTTAGATTTTAGTACACAAATTTAGTATATACACTAAATTTTATATGGTACTTCAAGAATTGGAAAACGCCTCAACAAACATGATAATAACATGCTACTTTTTTGGGTTGGTTATTCGAGAAAAATAATTGCTGCAAATGTGTATGTCAACAAGTACAGCTAGATGTCATTTTCTCCCTAATATAAGCAATGCCTCCTAAGCAGTTATGACAGAAGATCGGCTCTGTAGAAGCTCGCTGCATCTCTTATATCTTTGCCCAGGGCAAAGGATGGTCATTGCCTTTGGCTACGAAACCCTCAGCCCTTGGCAAAGCAACAGTCCACCCCTGTTCAGAGCAGACTGACTTCAGTCAACAACAAACTTAGCCTTGGTCTGGGTCAGGCTTCGCACAGATCGGCTACAAGCTGCATTTAACTGTCCTCGTGTAGCTGCTGGCAGACTCGCTGTTGATTAGGAGATTAAGCCGATCTGATTCACTAGCAATAAATTGCAAATAAATCTGAGTTCCTCTAATAGCTACTTACCAACAGTGCATTTCCAAAAATCATTGTTAGTCAGCTATGGTTGCAAGTTCCGTCGTTATCCGTGTAGTTCGACGAGCCGGCATGTTGTGTGGTTAGCGTGACGTGGACTTAATAAATCCTTATCTTCGGCAAAATACGCAAGCTAACATTCAGTACAATCTACATCTTACATATTGAATTTACAAATGTCATTTATGTCTTTAATGACGAGTATTCGCATCGCAGGTGTGACGAGCAGGGCGGGCGAGAGCCGTGAGGGAACGGCGCGAGGCCGGTGACGTGATACATAATGAGCGTCAGCTGCACGCTACACCGGTCTCGTGTCTCTCACGGAGGAGCTCCGGAAGCATAAAAGAGGAGCGACGACAGTGAAGGACGAGAGAGGACCAGGCCTGGACTTTATGTTGTGTTTTATTTTGTTTGTGTGTGCGGCAGTCGCCGTGAGGAACTGCCGCCCTTTTACTTTCGTTTTATTGTTTGGTTATTTTATTATTAAAATTATCTTGGACGATCGCCGGTTCCCGCCTCCTTCTTCCCATATTTATGAACTGTGTTACAGCGGGATTGCGTGTTTTTCACATCACTCGTAAGTGTGATGACGAATGCCATGTTGTGCTAACTTTGGCTAATATCAGTGCTAACCCTTTCACAGACAGTAATGTAAAACTCATAGCCAGAATCAAGTGACAGATGCATCACTTTCTAGGTAGTCCAACTTTCTCGCTTACTATTCTCCAAGCCATCTCCTTTATTGTCCGGCCTCTGTATGAATAAGAAGTTGTGAAATAAATTTCGGGGGTGCCCGCAGACCGCTACAATAATGCTCACCTCCCTTTTCCGACACGACCGGATTGTGTCGAACCAAATGTGTCAATAAGCTCTTCACTGACTCTATTCGCATCTTTGGGGCACACCATTAGTTTATCAAGATATTTAAAGCGCCATTTTTGACGAGTGCGCATATACCTACTCTAGAACGCAAGGAGCAGACTATGATTGAAACTGGATATAATGTAAAATAACTAGGATTAGCCCTCAGATGCTAAAGCTGTAATTTATAGTAAAAAATTTGATCTCAAATGGATTAATTAAAAGAAGGTATTACTCCACCAACGTGGTTGAACGACAAATTTACGACAGTGTGGTTAGTCGTGACTAGCTAGTTGACTCCTTCATCAATGCATCGTATGGTAGTTAAGCAGCGAGTTACATCATTGTACGGGAAATGCACCCAAGATGGCAATTTAAGGCACTCGATCTACTTAAACGTGGCACAGTCTTCATCCTTCTTCCATGTATCCATTGCAGAGAGGGCAATCGTAACACCAAAAATGACAACGTTAACGATTTTATTAATAAATCTAATAGAATAGTTAAGTACAACCCACAAACGACACAGAGGAATAATATAGTTAGAATCACATTATCCATCCTGCTTAAAAGAACATGAGCGTTTAATGTTGCGATAGTTTTTTTCTTCCACGTTGTGTGACGGATATCCAAGTGAAACGGCTTCTCAAACAAGAACAAATGCAGGGCGGGGCTTGAGCTTGTCTGTGGGGAATTGATTGGTTGTGGTTTGCTATTGGTGGATCTCATGTGAGTGACAGGTTGCCCCGCCCTCGTCATGAGAGAAGTCGCTGAAAGGGGAGGGGAAGTCCTTTTGATTAAAGATTACAAGGCACAAGAATTTTAAACAACGATGATGTGCAAATTTACTGCAATACTTTATAAAAACAGGTACATTTTGATTTCACGGGGACTTTAAAGCAGCAGACAACTACAGCCCATGCTTATAACAACCACAATGTAAATAAGTTATGGTTATAGTCTTGGTCTGAATGAAGCGATATTTTTTTAAGCTCATAAGATTACTGCACTTTACCGTAGATAAATGACTGAAATCAGTAGATTAGAGTCTATTGGTGAGTTGCAGAGGCTCTTAATTCCTCAGATCAGATGCCATGTTTGTTATGGCTGATGTGTATTTTTTTTACCTGTCTGCAGAGCTTGGGCTCATTCAACTTTTAGCATACGTGAGCGTGCTTGCGCTCGGCCCGGACTGGTGGGCATCATTAAACAGACTGCATTCGTATTTCCTCTGCCAGTCATTCTCCAGCTCTGAGGGGAGTCTGGAGCGCAGAAACACTTTCATCCGCAGCACACGCCACCACCTTGACTCGGGCATTCACATCATACAACACGTCAAGAACCTCCACGCCAAAAACAAGCTGACCCACAGCCCAGCTGTCCCTGCGGCTGACACACACACACACACACACACACACACACACTGATGCCAACCACTAGCGGCGGCATTCTGAGCACTTGCATTATGTCAATTATTGAAGGATGTTCTCATGATATATTTATCATGTGGTGATAAGCGGTAAACACTCCGGCCTGTGTGTGTAAAGCAGAGAGAGTGATATTCCATTACAGCACATTAAATAAACATGCCGTGATCAATTATTGATCTTCAGCTAAGTTCATTAATGTGGTGAGTGTAAAGCGTTTAAATCTTGAGCATATTAAGGGTACGGCGCTGAGATGCCGCCTGTCTGCTGCTTATAGTTAGTGATGTAATTATTTGATCAGGTGTTTAAAAACACTAATAGCACCTTAATGAGGTGAACATGACGTCACTGTACTTTTTACGAAATGGGAGGCATTGAGTTCCTCATGTACATCTGTACACAAAAATACATGTTTTGCAATTTCTTTGCATTTCTCCTGCTATATTAGTTAATATATTAATTTCAAAATAATTACATCATATGTGTGTATATATATATATATATATATATATATATATATATATATATACACACACACACTTAAGTAGTGAACTTATTTGAGAAGCACTGATATATATCCAGCCAATAATCGGTATAGATATAAAAGCAAATTTTCACACTAAATTTATCCGCTATCGACCGATAATATTAATATTAATTTGAGTAATGTGTTAATGTGTAATCTGAAACAAGTTTATGATTTTTCTGTGATTAATTATTACATTTAATGAAATTACCATTCATTTAAAAGAAGGTATAAAAAGGCAAACCCCCCAAACTATCGGTATAGATATCAGCAGATAATAATCGGCTGTTGTATCAGTGGAGAAAATTATTATCGGTGCATCTCATATATATTTACCGTATATATAGTGAAATATTATTACAATTTAAAATAAATGCTCAAAAAATATTTCTGATTATTATCGATGTTGAAAACAGTTGAGCCGCTTCATGTTTTTGTGGAAACAGTGATACATTTTGTTTTTCAGCATCCTTTGATGAATAGAAAGTTCCAAATAAAAGTTTAAAAAAAAAAAAAAAAATAGAAATCAATTTAATACATCCTTGATGAATAAAAGCATTAATTCTGCCAAAAACAGTAGCGTATGAAAATCTCATCCTTTCAGAAACTTAAAGTCCACAAAGATTTGTCAAATTATCGTCTGTTTTGCTGTGTTACGTTATGTTTGTCAGTATGAGGGAGATCGTAAAATGTCTGTTCTGTGATCATGAATTGGCATAGTATACATTTGATAACCGAAGAGTGGACATTTGTAGAAATATCAGCATTAAATTGCCCGTGCTTTGCAATATCAAATTAAACAGTTCATTTCTGAAGGCATCCCAACATATAAATAAAACTACATTTTCTCTGATAGAAATGTCTAGATATGTTCTTTAAATACCAATCTAGGCATCCATTTCATATAATGACCAGTTTATGAGAGCAAAATTCATTAAAACGAACGCCTTGTGACTCAACGGAGGCTAAGTATCAGTTAGCACGGCCCCAAGGCTGAGGCCAGCGCTTGCTAATCGCCTCTTGCCCCATTGTGTCCAAGTGGACTTGAGTGTAATACATTATGAAAATGAGAACGAGCAAGGCTACGTGTTCCTGAGGTCATTATGTGACCGTTTAGCTCTATTTAGGACTCTTCTGGCCGACCCTCAGGCCCTTGTCTTCTCCAGGCTAGCCGCTAATTAGCATGAGTAACCTCCTGTGCTTGAGCAACAAAATGGCTCTCGCCACCGTAATCGCATTCATTTGATGGCTGAAGAGCCATGGTGAGATGAAATTAGAGCGATTAATTAGGGGTTGACGCGCCGCCAAAGGTTTTCAATTTTGCGTTGTCACATCAATAACGGATATCCTCTTTCTTGACCACACAGGAATGGCCTAAAGGAGACGGACGCATGGGGAATTACCAACAATTATGACCAATTAGTCATTCCCATCTCCAGACAGGACAATGGGAGCCAACGGGAGCGTTTAAGTGGCGCATCTTTCTGACAAATTTCACTTGAGATGAAAATCCCCACTATCTGGTTGCATGGATTATTATATACTTTTTTGTGAAAAAGAAGTGTATGAAAAGTGCACTTTTCAGATCTTTCAGATCTGCCTGCATTTAATATGCTTAAAGTTCACTTTCATGATTCTTAACACACTTAAAAAGCACACTGTAATAATGCCAAATTAAAAGTTACACTTTAAATTGCATTTCAACAACCACTGAAGCACATGTAAAGTACTTTAATTTAAACTGTAGTGCGAGTCAATATATTGTGAGGGTATTAAATTGCAAGTTCATCATTATAAATATATTGAAATGCATGGCATATATTACAAATATATTGAAATGCATGACATATATTACAAATATATTGAAATGCATGACATGTTTCACTAGAAATGACAATGACGTATAATTTAGTTCGCCACAAATGCGTGTCAGTACATTCAGCTTTAATGATATTTCTAAGACACTTATGAAATTACATATAAAGACGTACTTAAGTCCCACTTAAGTGGGTCAAAAAGCTCTCTAAAGTGCATTTATTATAAAGTTGGGCTCAAAAGTTTACATACCCCTTGCATAATATGCAAAAGTGTTAATCATTTTAACAAAACAAGGAGGATATTTATCAGGTATTGTCCTGAATGAGCTATTTCACATAAAAGATGTTTAAATACAGTCCACAAGACAAAAAAAAATAGCTGATTTTATAAAAATACTCCGTTTACATACCCTTGATTCATTACCTGATGATCCACGACTGTTTTTGTTGTTCGTGAGTCCCTTGTTTTTCCTGAGCCGTTAAACTGCCCAAAGTTCTTCAGAAAAATCCGTCAAATTCTTTGGTTTTCCAGCATGTTCTGCATATTTAAACCCTTTCCAGGAGTGGCTGTATGATTTTGAGATCCATCTTTTCACATCGAGGACAACTGAAGGACTCAAACACAACTATTAAAAAAGCTCCGAACATTCACTGATGCTCCAGAAGGAAACATGATGCATTAAGAGTCTTCTTGGAAACATGTATTTTCTGTAACTTATGATCTTTAAACAAAACAAGACAAACTTACTCATCTCCAAACGTTTACAACTGTAAATTTAAACTATAATCTTCTGGAAATAAAAAGATGTTCTGAAATTGTTATTTGATTGCAAATAGTATATTCTTTTGAAATATATTTCAGTAATAATTTCTTTAAAAAAAAAAAAGGAATGCTACGTTTCACAAATGTAAATCTCACAATTTTCAAATGTAATGCAACTGTTCTTAATATAATTTATTCAACTGTATATCCTTCAAAATGCTGAGTTAAAACAACCTAAGTTGGGTTGAAAATTTCAATTCAATTTAAATCAGACAACAATAATTGTGACGATTGTCAGCTGAAGTGCCGGTGATCACCACTAGAGGGCACTTCACCATGGACTACTCTTCACTCACTCACACTCTACACGAACTACATTTCCCATATGCCCCGTACCCATTCACTGATTACCTCACCAGCTGCACCTCATCACCCACACCATATATAAACACCATTCACACATCACTCCCCGCGAAGTCTTGATTTGCTAATAATGGTCAATTCCAAGCGTCTACATCCCGTGTTTGTTTTCCTGCTCCTGATTCTGCCTGTTTTTGCCCGTTCTCTGGTTGTTTTCTGCCTGCCCTTTTGGATTTACTGCTTTGGATTATTGGACTGTTGTTTGCCTGCTGCCTGCCTCGATCTACCCGCCTGTCTAACGATTACGACTCTGCTTTTCCTCTGAAATTTTGACCATTGCCTGTTAAGAACATTCTGCTTTATGATAAATCTTGCATTTGGATCCCATTCCGTTGACCCACCAATCATTACAATAACAATCAGAAGGTGAACATTTATTAATAAGCAATTTAATAAATGTTTATTGTTTAATTATTGTTCATTAAACTTATTAATAAATGTTCATTTATTAAACATATTAATACATTTTAATTTCCAACATATTTTGGGCAATACAGTCATTTGTAAACAATATTTGGGTTAAATAACACTACCCAGCAGGTTGGGCAAACATATAATCCAAGCGCTGAGTTAAAACAATCCCTTCACTGGCTTAAAACAACCCAATCGCGGAGTAAAATCAACCCAATCACTGGGTTAAAACAAACCAATTGCTGAGTAAAAACAACCCAATCACTGGGTTAAAACAAACCAGTTGCTGAGTAAAAACAACCCAGTCACTGGGTTAAAACAAACCAGTTGCTGAGTAAAGAAAAATCAGTCGCTGGGTTAAAATAACCCATTCGCTGAGTAAAAACAACCCAATCACTGGGTTAAAACAAACCAGTCGCTGAGTAAAAAAAAACAGTCGCTGAGTTAAAACAACCAGTCGCTGGGTCAAAACAACCAATCGCTGGGTTAAAACAAACCAGTTGCTGAGTAAAAAAAAACAGTCGCTGAGTTAAAACAACCAGTCGCTGGGTCAAAACAACCAATCGCTGGGTTAAAACAAACCAGTTGCTGAGTAAAAACAACCCAATCACTGGGTTAAAACAAACTAGTCGCTGAGTAAAAAAAAACAGTCGCTGAGTTAAAACAACCAGTCGCTGGGTCAAAACAACCAATCGCTGGGTTAAAACAAACCAGTTGCTGAGTAAAAACAACCCAATCACTGGGTTAAAACAAACCAGTTCCTGAGTAAAAACAACCCAATCACTGGGTTAAAACAAACCAGTTGCTGAGTAATAAAAAACAGTCGCTGGGTTAAAACAAACTAGTTGCTGAGTAAAAACAACCCAATCAGTGGGTCAAAACAACCCATTCACTGAGTTAAAACAACCCAGTCGCTGGGTCAAAACAAACCAGATGCTGAGTAAAAAAAAACCCAGTCGTTGGGTCAAAACAACCAGTCGCTGGGTCAAAACAACCAGTCGCTGGGTCAAAACAAACCAGTTGCTGAGTAAAAAAAAACAACCGCTGGCTTAAAACTACCCAATTGCTTGGGTGTTTTTTAACCCAGCATTATTTTTGCAGCAGAACATCACAGCCTTCAATAAATAGGTTAGCGCTTTCAACCGGTTAACAGGGTCATCAGTGACCAGACAGGCCAGTTTTTGAGCTCCGAGGTGAAGCGGGTGTAGTCGCGCTCCAGCTCTGTCTGTCAGGAGCGAGGTGGCGTCTCCTCCAGCGGCTGACAGGTCCTGTCTGCAACCAGAAGAGGAAAAAAGCCAGTCAGACTGACACGCTGTTTATTCTTAAATGACACTGCCGGCAACCGATCGGTGTCGCTGCTGTTTTCTCATACTTTCCCCCCTCGAATGAGCCTGTGATGTATCCTTTGTAGGTGCTACAGGAAGAGGAAGAATAATTGAACACTGACGGCGACGCGGAGGGAACGCAGAAGGTGACATGTGGAGGAGTTGTCTACACGGGAATGGCGGGGTGATAGTTAGAGGAGAACGGGCTTTAAAAAAATGGCTGATTATTGTCGCCGTGACAGGTCTGTGGAGCAAAAAACACACACATGCATGAAAACACGCAGCTCATTTGTTTGTGCTTCCCGCCCAAAGTCCCTGCGCATTACGCCAGGAGCAAAGCCATAAATAAAACAAATCGGAGAGCGCTGCACTTCCGCTGGCACATGATTGGATGAAGCCTGAAAGGGAAACACAAAGGTTACCACAACTCACTCGGCCATTTGTCTTGTTTGTTGGATCTGCACGGCTTGATTCGCCAAATGAGCGCTGAGGAATCCGGTGACATCAGCACTTAATCAAGACGCGCCTCGCCATTATAAATCAGTTGAACTACTGACACCTGAACTTTAATCCACACACGCTTTTAAAGGCCATGCGCCGCTGCCTCCGCTATTAGGGTGGTGCTGATCCATGGAGCTGCATTGAGGTCAGGACGCGGGCCGACGGAGAACCACCGCATACATCACCTGGGTAACGGGAAAGCAGAACGATAATAAGATGAGCCCTACAAAAAAAGCTAAAGAAATGAACTTTGTGTTTTCGAGTGGTTTATGGTTTTAGGACAACAGCTTTAATTGAGCAGCATGCTTGAGTCTCATACTGAAGACATTATATATCTTTATTTTTATTTGTATAGAAATGTATAAATACTCAGACCAGCCTGTCAGGCACCAACATCCCACGTCATGTTCAAAGTCACCTAATTCTTCTCCATTCTCAGTTGGAACTTCAACGGATCGTCTTCACCATGTCTACATGCGTGTGATTGGCTGATTAGATATTTGCGTAATGTATCTTCGTTCTGCCGCAGCTCTAAAATCTCATTAAAACTTCATACCTGAGCATGTGAAAAGCAGGTTTGATGTCAAACAGCTTCCTTCATGTGTCCTGTGACGTCCCAAGTGTGAACACACAGAAGGGCGAATGACATGTGAGAGCTGCAACAAAGAGCAAGATTTTGAGTGAATAACGGCAGTCTGTTTTTCACACAAAACTATTGTATGACTTCAGAAGAACTGGAATATAGCACAAGAGTTGTATAGACTACTTTTAGGATACTTTTGGAGCTTGACAGCTAGTGATGCTTTCATTGTATGGAAAAAAAAAAAAAAAACATGCATGAAACGGTCTTCTAAACTTTGTTTCCACAAAAGAAGTTAGGAATAAAATAACGGTGAGCCAGTGATGGCAGTGTTTTCTTCTCTGGATTTTTTTTTTTTTTTTTTGAGGTCCAAATGATTAGTTTAGCCTTTTGCCACTTACGTGTAATTAATGGTGTGCAAAAATAATGATGCTTTTCAAACAGGTTTCCCAAACACTTATCCGACCCGAATTGGTCGAATAACAGGTAGTCCTGCCTCAAATTCCTCTAGTCAACTGCAATATAAGAAAGTATTTTAACAAAATATTCAGCTATTACAATGACTTCTGACATTTTGAAATATATTCAAACACAAAAGAGTTAAATTCTAAAGTTCTTCTATTAAATTCTAGTTATATTTTGCAATATTGCTGTTTGACTTTATTTTTGATGGAAAGAACTGCAGAAAATTTGAGCAGAAGAGACTTCTTTAAAAACATTAAAAATCTTACCGCCCTTTAACCCAGCGAATGAGATGTTTTAACCCAGCGAATGGGAAATTTTAACCCAGCGAATGAGATGTTTTAACCCAGCGAATGGGTTGTTTTAACCCAGCAAATGAGATATTTTAACCCAGCATATGAGATGTTTTAACCCAGAGAATGGGTTGTTTATCCCAGCGATTGGGAGATTTTAACCCAGTGAATGGGTTGTTTTTAACCCAGTGAATGGGTTGTTTTAACCCAGCAAATGAGATATTTTATCCCAGCAAATGAGATGTTTTAACCCAGCGAATGGGTTGTTTTAACCCAGCAAATGGGTTGTTTATCCCAGCGAATGGGAGAGTTCAACCCAGCAAATGAGATGTTTTAACCCAGTGAATGGGTTGTTTTAACCCAGTAAATGAGATATTTTAACCCAGCAAATGAGATGTTTTAACCCAGTGAATGGGTTGTTTATCCCAGTGAATGAGAGATTTTAACCCACCAAATGAGATGTTTTAACCCAGCGAATGGGTTGTTTATCCCAGCGAATGGGAGATTATAACCCACCAAATGAGAAAATGAGATGATTTAACCCAGCGAATGGGTTGTTTTAACCCAGCGAATGGGAGATTTTAACCCAGCAAATGAGATGTTTTAACCCAGTGAATGGGTTGTTTTAACCCAGCGAATGGGAAAATTTTAACTCAGCGATTAGGTTGTTTTAACCCAGCAAATGAGATGTTTTAACCCAGCGAATGGGTTGTTTATCCCAGCGAATGGGAGATTTTAACCCAGCAAATGAGATGTTTTAACCCAGCGAACGGGTTGTTTGAACCCAGCAAATGAGATGTTTTAACCCAGCGAGCGATTGGGTTGTTTTAACCCAACAAATGAGATGTTTTAACCCAGCGAATGGGTTGTTTTAACCCAGCAAATGAGATGTTTTAACCCAGAAAATGGGTTGTTTTAACCCAGCAAATGAGATGTTTGAACCCAGTGAATGGGTTGTTTTAACCCAGCAAATGAGATGTTTTAACCCAGCGAATGGGTTGTTTTAACCCAGCGAATGGGAGATTTTAACCCAGCAAATGAGATGTTTTAACCCAGTGAATGGGTTGTTTTAACCCAGCAAATGAGATGTTTTAACCCAGAGAATGGGTTGTTTTAACCCAGCGAATGGGTTGTTTTAACCCAGCAAATGGGTTGTTAATCCCAGCGAATGGGAGATTTCAACCCAGCAAATGAGATGTTTTAACCCAGCGAATGGGTTGTTCATCCCAGCGATTGGGAGATTTCAACCCAGCAAATGAGATGTTTTAACCCAGTGAATGGGTAGTTTTATTTAACTCAATTACTGTTTATGCAGTATTGCTCGCATAAAATGAACTCAAAATATGTTGGAAATTAACATTTATTAATAAGTATAATGAATAATAATTAAACGATAAACATTGAGTTAAATAAAAGTTGAGTTAAATAAAACTGCCCAGCATGATGGGGCAAACATTTAACAAAACTGCTGGGTAAAAACAACCCAATCCCTGGGGTAAAACAACCCAATCGCTGGGCTTGTCCATTTTCAACCCAACTTCTGTTGTTGTTTTTTTTCAGCATTTTTTAGAGTGCAACTTTTGAACGATAGTGTATATATAACACAAAATATCTGGTGGTTTAAAAAATAAATCAAAGCAAAATTCATTAAATAAATACATACACACATGACTTAACAACTTTGCCTATTGAATTGGGATATGAGAAAGTATTTTAACATTAAAAAAATGAACATTTTATTTCAAAACTTAAGGTTTTGCTTCCAAAATAACTTATAAACTAATACTAAGTTTCAAAAAACAAAAAAACAAAACAAACACCCACCTTTAATTGGTAACTCAAAGAAAAAGCCCAGGAATGTTCTTTATGGATTTGTGTTAGCAGACGCACCTCTATGCGAGTGTGTGTTTGAGTCAGTGAGCGTCTCAGATTCACATGAGTCATCACACGCAGCCTCTTTGTACATCAATGACATCTTTATTCTTTTCTCCTGGCGCTCGGCGCTCTGTGGCAGCGAGTGCAGTTGCTTTGTAAAGAAACATCTCTTGCTCCTCTTACCATTGTGTGTGGCTGACAATGGCACAGGACCTCCCAGATCCGCAGCTGCAGCCCGAACGCACACACTTTTTCATCCTAGTTCCACTCGCTCGCTCAAACACACACACTCAGCCTGTGCAGTGAAGCTCTATGAGCCCGTGCTTGGGAAAAACTCGCCCAGCGATTCAGCTGTCACTCATCCGTGAGCGGAGAGCGACCAGGCCGGGCGGTACTTCCAGAAAGGGTGTTCAGTCCTCGCCCCGTTCAATGAGGAGCACCATTGTTCTCTGAACCCTCTTCACTGGGCCACTCTTGGGGTCTCTGGAAACCAGGCCATAGCAAACAAACAATACGTTCCTCGCCGCCTGAATGGACGGCGACTCGCATGTTTATTGAGGCCAGACTTTCTTTCTTTCTAACTCCTTTCCCTCGTGAATTTAGCATCAGAAATGTAGCCAAAATACAATGAGGAGGATGTCTGCGACCATTCACCGAGAAGGGTGTCCTTCGAAGACGTCCAGGTGTATCTTTTTTCGCTTTTCGGACACCTTTCTGTTTGTAAACAGAAGCGTGACTTCGAGGCTTCAAAATCCCAACAAGCTTTGAGGATTTGTGTTTGGGTTTGTGACCACTTCACCGCCACTAAACACTTCCAACCCAATACAATAATTAGCAGAGTTTGCCGAGCCAAGCTCGTAGCGAACTATTAACTGCGTCGCCCTGCGGCGTTTCAATCGCGTGTGTTGTTGAGCAGAGTGTGCTGGTATTGTACTAAGTGATCAGATTTTCACCTGTTGGACCAAAAAGCAGAAAGAAAAAATCCCACAGGCGCAGAACATCATAGAGATGCGAAGACTCTTTTCATGTAGAACGATGAGAAAGCACCTAGCAACCATCCACAACGCCCTAGAAACCGCATAGCAACACCCTAACAACCATCCACAACGCCCTGGCAACCGCATAGCAACACCATAGCAACCATTTACAACGCCCTAGCAACCGCATAGCAACACCCTAGCAACCACATAGCAACACCCTAGCAACCATCCACAACGCCCTAGCAACCGCATAGCTACACCCTAGCAACCATCAACAACGACCTAGCAACCGCATAGCAACACCCTAGCAACCATCCACAACACCCTAGCAAGCGCATAGCAACACCCTAGCAACCATCCACAACGCCCTAGCAACCGCATAGCTACACCCTAGCAACCATCAACAACGACCTAGCAACCGCAAAGCAACACCCTAGCAGCCATCCACAACGCTCTAGCAACCGCATAGCAACACCCTAGAAACCATCCACAACGCCCTAGCAACCGTATAGCAACACCCTAGCAACCATCCCCAACGCCCTAGCAAGCGCATAGCAACACCCTGGCAACCACCCACAACATTCTAGCATCATGTCACTAGGGCTGAGATTAATCAAAATCGTAATAAAATTGAAATGTTAGCATGCGTGATTCCTAAACTGCAGAAAGAGAGATTTTTGCGCCAGCCCCCTTCTCAGTGTTTTTAGCCAGCTTGAGCGCGCTTCGTTCAACACCTCCCTTGCTTGCTATGATACAGAATATCTCATTTCACAGATAGTTTGTTTCAGAATTGTTTCTATACAAAAATGTCAATAAAATATAATGTAAGCCTAAACTGACACAATGAGATCAAACAAACAATCTGTCCGTCCGCACCAGATGTGACGCGACTGTGAGAAGCACTGAAGTAACAATCAAAAAGAACAGCCAATCAGAAGAGTGCGTGGGCACTTTCAACGAAATGGATAAGTAAATTAAAGTATAAGTAAATAGTCAAATTCATGAATATTACACCATTTTCACCATCATTAAAAATACATACTTTGTTACTGAACCAATCTTTGTCATAGAATACGCTTTAATACACAATCGCTGTTTAAATGACATTAAAACTCAAAGCAATCACTTTGGTAATCTAAAACACTTTTCAGATGGAACTGTAATCTGATTACCACCCATTTAAAATGAAATACAGTCACTCAAATTTTGCATTTTAAATACGTGACTAAGTATTTCGTTCCTCCTCGACCCTGACAGTAACTTAGAGACAGTTTATCCAAAAATGAAAACTCTGTCATTGTTTTACGACCGTCATGCCGTTCGAAACCTGTACGACTTTAATTTGTGAACCACGAGAAACCACATTTTGTTCATAAACGTTTCTTCAAAAGATCTTCTTTTATGTTCCACAGAAGAAAGAACGTTGTTGAAGAACATGAGGGTGAGTAAATGAAAGCCTGAAGGTACAACAAACTCATTTTGGTGAATTATAGAAGACGTGAGTTCATCTCAGCTCCTCAGATTGTGAGAGTCTTCCACAGTTCCATCTCTCGTGTTTGTCTTACCAAAACTTCCATTCCTATGAACCCTCCACCATCTCCTCCTTCCCTCTCTCGCTCTCTCTCTCTCTGACACACAGTGTGGCAGTTCATCTAGTGCACTACAGAGGGGGCTTTCTACCAACAATACCACTCAACAGTGTCACAAAAAATTGTATGGAATGCAAACAAAAGTATATTTGAACATTTTATGGAGAATTGTGCACGACGAGTTACATGTCAGTTTAATACAGCACTTAGGGTTCTGAGGTTGTTCAAATCATTTAACATAATGATAATAATCATTCTTATGAGAATAGAAAAGTCCAAAAACACGGAGGAACAATCTCACTGGATTCGATTTATTTCCAGCAGACGAATGATAAAAACACTGAGAGCCAATCCGGCCTGATTTTGCCAATTTTGGTGTAAAACAGAAAATATTTGTTTCAATATTTGCAGGAAATATAATCTACATTTGCATCAAGTTTTGCAAACATACCGCATTGGACTCGTCAGTTTCGTTGTACTATAATGGCAAAAAAGACCAAAAACAACGTCAATATTACCATTTAAAGGGATACACTCCAAAAAAAATAAAATAATGCTTTTCCTACTTAGTGTTTGTGTCTTTTTTTTCCCCAGAAAAATATTTCAAAAACACTTAGATCAAGATACAAATAAAATATTGAAAACAACCCCATTGGCAGATATTTTAAGCATAAACTCACTTTTTTATTGTACGTTTTTCGAAAAAAACATTGATGTAAAAGTTAATGTGTCTTGATTTAATAATTTTAGATATTTGTTCTGGAAAATAAGACAAAAATATGCAAAATGCAGTGTATCCCACCAAAAAAAATAAATAAAAACATGGAACATAAAAGAAGATTTGGTTACACTTTATTTTAAGGCGTCTTTGTTACACTGTAATTATACATGTAAGCACTGAGTAATATTAAGTACTTGCATGTACTTACTATAGGAATATGATTAGGGTTTGGTTTGGTTTAGCGTTAATTGCATGTAATTATGCATAATTTATAGTCATTACTACAGTAACTACATGTAACACATGTAACAATGACACTGTAAAATAAAGTGTTACCGAAGATTTTTAAGAAACCAAATAATTTCAGTTCCCAAACTGTCTTTTTCAGTGACTCTCCGCAGAAGAAAGACGGCTTTAAGGAGGACTAGGGGATTTTTGGGTGAACTGTCCCTTTAAAAAGAATCAGGTATCACTTCCAGTAAGGTGAAGGAAATATAAAAGATATAAAAGCCTTTGATTAATGGCTCGGAATATTTTTATGGTCCAGTAATTCCAACATCAAGCTATTAACTAAACAAATCTACCTGCAGGCCAGCGATGTATTAGCCACGCAAAGCTGAAGATCTCTAAAACAACTTACTCGACTTCCAGTTGCACCGATATGAATTATGAAAGCATTTACGGCCGACGCACACCCGGCCGTGTTTATACCACGTTTCTCGCTGACAGGAAGGAAAACGAGAGGCGTTCTGAGCGGCTTAGAAGCACAAATGTTTTATTACGCCGTCCTGGCAGCGCAGGTTCTTTCGAGCGCCGTAAATGGTTCCCCACGGGCCGGAGCGCTCTGGCAAACCACTGCATTCTTAATTTCTGATACATAATTCTTTTGGAAAAGCATTTCTGGAGAGGCACTGTTCTAATAGTGATAAATTATTCTCATAAAGGAGAGCTTTCCTTTTTTCCACCTTGAAATACAGCTGAAGGCGAACGCCGCTGCGCTGGTGAGCGGTCCTGAGAGACGTAATGGGACATAATGATCTCAGTAGACACACACATCGGCTCAGGACCGCCTGCAATCCGCTTTCTTCACCCGCTATTATTATACATCACAAAGTTTAGCGGTGATATCCATCCTGTCTGCATTTATGTCTGGTTTCATCAGCGAGAGAAACACTGGAAGCAAAAGGCCCAGTTATGATTTTCTGCTCAAATCAGCCATTCCTGCGAGATGTTTTTAAGTCAATATTTCTATGCTGACTTGCAGAAAGCGCTCTAAAAATGGCACGGTCATTTAATATGACCATATTTGCTGTTTCATGAAATTAGAAGGGATGCGTCAATCCCGCTTTGCATTCCCGCTATTGATTATGTACATCGATGTATACTGTATTTAAAACAATTATTGTGCAACTCATAAATTGCATGGTAAATAAAGCATCACATTCACTATTCACACAATGAAACAAATAATTGTTGGTTTAACTTAAAAAAACGAATTGCCTTAAAATTGAGTTAATACAACAAAGGCGATTGATTTAATCAACCGAAACTCAAAATATTAAGTTATCGGAACCACATTAATTATCTAAGTTGATTTGACGGTGAAAAAAAAAAAAAAAAAAAATGTCCCGATAATAAATCGTCAATTTTTACAGATGATATCAGTCCGAATCACAAATATCAGATATCAGATTTTTTCTGTTTACATACAAAAATCTGTGTGAAAGTGGCCAGTCACTAAAATTAAGAATTAATCTGTCATCAAAGCCATCACAGCATCTGTCAGCATTACAGACTGAGGGATATTTCGATTTAAAGGAGTGCAAACACTCAATAACAAGTTTAAAACAATCCCCTGTGAGACGATACACTATTGTCAGTCAATTACTGATTAGAGGAAACACTAAACGCATGGCAATTAGGAGGCTACATGGGCTGATTATATCGGACAAATTGGATTTGTAGTTTGGTAACAATTCCATGCTCATTCAGTGTGAAATTAATGTTGATTACCCACGGAAGGCCTTGAGAGCAGTAACAGCTGACTTCTCTGCACGGACTAATGAAATAAAAGGGAATTTGGGAAAATTCACATTCTTTGTGTGTACATGAAAGGTCAGTAAGATTAATACTTTTAATCAAGGATGCATTAAATTGCTCAAAAGCGGCTGTAAACGCATTTATATTGTTACAACAGACTTCCATTCCAAATAAATGCTGTTCTTGTTAACTTTCTATTCGTGAAAAAAATTGAGCATGTGAAATATGAAGCGGCACAACTGTTTTCAGCATTGATAATAATCAGAAATGGGGAAAAATATACAATGGTAGTCAATTCGGGGGTTGGAAGTACTGGATTTTTATTTTGGGTGAACCATCTCTTTAAATTATACACAACGAGGTTTGTGTAATATTCCAGTTACAATACTAATGCCTAAGGGCTGGGCATGTTACTTTTAAAATGTATTTCACTACAGATTACAAAATATATGCTTTAAAAAGTCATTTGTAGAGTATTTCGTTACATTACTCAAGTTTAGTCACTTAATCTAACTACTTTAGAATACTTTGGAATACTAATAAGTGTGAAACAAACACAAAAAAGGTCATTGCGAGTTTTTATCTCACAATTCTGACTTTTTCCCTCAGAATTGCGTGATATAAAGTTGCGATTGCGAGTTATAAAGTCAGAATTATGAGATATAAACTCACATACTAAATTCACAATTGCAAGAAAAAAAGTCAGTATTGCAAGTTTATTTCTCCCAATTCTGACTTTATAACTTGCAATTGTGAGTTTAAATCTCGCAATTGTGAGAAAAAGAAGTCAGAATTGTGAAATGCAAACTCATGATTGTGAGGGGAAAAAACAAATAGTGAGAAAAAGTCACAGTGATGAGTGAATAATAAAATGACTCACAAAACATGAAAACAGTGGAAAACATGAAACTGAACTCGTCTTTTTCAGACGGTCAGAGTCAGAGAATCACCAATCGCTGTTTAAATGACATTAAAACTCAAAGTAATCACTTTGGTAATCTAAAACACTTTTCAGATGGAACTGTAATCTGATTACCACCCATTTCAAATGAAATACAGAGACTCAAATTTTGTATTTTATATACAAAACTAAGTCACTTGTATTTCGTTACTCCCCAACCCTGTTAAAAACATATTTATTCAAACATACATTCCATATTAAAGTACTATAAACATTACAATAGTAATCGGGGTAGTCGTGGCCTAATGGTGAGGGAGTTGGGCTTGTAATCAGAAGGTTGCGGGTTCGATTCCCACGCCGGCAGGAATTGAAGGTGGGAATTGTGAATAAACAACACTCTCTCCACCTTCAATACCACGACTAAAGTGCCCTTGAGCAAGGCACCTAACCCCCAATTGCTCCCCGGGCGCTGTCGCAATAGCTGCCCACTGCTCCGAGTGTGTGTTCACTGTGTGTGTGTGTATGTGTGTGTTCACTACTCACTGCTGTGTGTGTGCACTTGGGATGGGTTAAATGCAGAGCACCAATTTCGAGTATGGGTCACCATACTTGACAACACGTCACGACTTTCACAATGGGGCATATATTTAACAAAACGCTCCTCTCTAGAGTTTTTCTAGCTGATTAACGAGTTTATGGTCAGTGGATATTGTTTTTTATGAGGGGAAATGTGACGTTACGCGACCGATGACAAGCTGTGACGTCTTCGAAGTGTGGTTGAAACACTGATTGAGAGATTACATGAGACCGGATTAACTTCAGAGAATTGTCCTGTATCCGTTTACATACCTTTTGGTGTTCATTCATGCTTATTTCACGCTGTAGCCCAAAACTTGTATTGAAGATAGAGGAAGAGATGATCAGTTCACGTGATCTGTGATCGGTCACCACATTAAAGAGCGGCAAAACGTGTTTGAATTTCATAATACGACTCAGAATTTGACTTAGTTTCTTATCAAAAGTAACAAAAGCACAAAGTTTATTGCGTGTTCATTCATCAGCCGTAAATAGGCAAGAGTAATTGATTCTTGGCTATACGAATCGATATCGGTTTAATATGTTTACCCAGCCCTAATTCATAAACGTCTTACCGACCTCAAACTTTTGAATGGAAAGTATCTTTCACAATCTTTGTGTACTATAAAACAAACAAACAGTCTGAAACCACCATCTATGAAACTAAGCTGGTTCTTTTGAATGTTCAACAACCTTCTGACATCAGGTAAATACACAGGGTTGGGGAGAAACTAAATACAAGTTTCGTATTTAAAATACAAAATTTGAGTGACTATATTTCATTTTAAATGGGTGGTAATCAGATTACAGTTCCATCTGAAAAGTGTTTTAGATGACCAAAGTGATTACTTTGAGTTTTAATGTCATTTAAACAGCGATTGGTGATTCTCTGACTCTGACCGTCTGAAAAAGACGAGTTCAGTTTCATCAACATTTTAATGAGGATCATAAAAATGTTGTTATTTTTATTTAGTACTGTCCTGAACAAGACAAAATGACTGAATTTATATACAAAATTGCCCAACTGTCAACTTAACATGACCTGATGATCCACGACTGTTTTCATGTTTTGTGAGTCATTTTATTATTCACTCGTCACTGCGACTTTTTCTCACAATTTGTTTCCTCTCACAATTGTGAGTTTGTGTTTCACAATTCTGACTTCTTTTTCTCACAATTGCGAGATTTAAACTCACAATTGCAAGTTATAAAGTCAGAATCGGGAGATATAAACTTGCAATACTGACTTTTTTTCTTGCAATTGTGAATTTAGTATGTGAGTTAAATGTCATAATTCTGACTTTTCTCAATATTGAGAGTTTATATCTCATAATTCTGACTTTTCTCATTATTGTGAGTTTATATCTCATATTTTTGACTTTTCTCAACATTTTCAGTTTTTATCTCATAATTCTGACTTTTCTCAATATTGTGAGTTTATATCTCATAATTCTGACTTTTCTCAATATTGTGAGTTTTTGTCTCATAATTCTGACTTTATAACTCACAATTGCAACTTCATATCACACAATTCTGAGGGGAAAAAGTCAGAACTGTGAGATAAAAACTCGCAATGACCTTTTTTGTGTTTGTTCCACACTTATCAGTATTCCAAAGTATTCTAAAGTATTTAGATTAAGTCACTAAACTTGAGTATTGTAACGAAATACGTTACAAATGACTTTTTAAAGCATGTATTTTGTAATCTGCAGTGAAATACATTTTAAAAGTAACCCGCCCAGCCCTCTAAATACATTAGCACACGTCTCCTTTTACACGTCAAAGGCATCAAACAGTCAGAAAGTGAACGGAAAATGATTACATAAATGTTTTGGGTGCAAATAGCCACGACTGTAAGTGGTAAAAAATGATGTTGTACAAAGACTGTGATGAACAAACTTTCTCGGTTTACCTAGATTGTGATGAAGAGACGAGTGAACCTCACTGTTCACCACCACAGCCCTTTTTCTCCTTCGAGAAATGAGCGTTTCTCAGGGGAAAACAAGAGATTTGAGGAAAGAGAGAAACAGAGACCTGTCCCCCTGAGAGACTCTGGGGTCTTTGTGATGATCAAAGTGTGGCTCTGTGGTCCTGTGACGGAGCTCCTCTGGGAAAACTGAAGTGATGTTTGGAGGTAAAAGGCTACTGGCTCCGTGATGAAAGAGGACAAGTGTGGAAATGGAAATGAAGACGGAGGCATCTGAACATTCACACCAACCAACACCAGCCATGACCTGAGGAGGAGATGCAAAAACAAAAGCAGGAGAACATGGAGACAGACTCATGCTGTACTGATGGTTTCAACCATAAATATCAGGGGTGTAGTGGTACTTGTATTCATTATTATACTTGTATTCGCTACGGACGTCACGGTTTGGTCCACACAGTCACAGGCGATCCACACTCCTATCCAGAAGGGGGCGCGGGTGATAATGCAACGCTGTTTGCGAACCGCTTTTCTGTGGTCACTTTTTAGTGCCATGTTAGCTGACGCTTTCATCTTGTGTTAGTTTAGCAAAATCATCTGCTGAGGTCTTTTGCAGATAGAGATTTTCATACGGTTGCAGACGCACAGACAACTTGCTCTCAAATGTTCACGGACCAGTAGTGTTTCGACTGTTCCAATATGACGGACGGCTTACATATCCACATGTCTGTGGTTTCAACAGGGTTCATGTAAATCAACTATATTTGGCTTCCAAAACTCAAATTGTGCTTGATCAATGTTTCTGTACTATGAATGATGAGTCTTGTCCAATAAAAACAAATTGTTTTAACCAAGATTTTTTTCCTAGAGAAAGCAGTAATTGCTCAGGAGAGCATTTTGTAGCTCGATTGTTAACTAAAACCATTAAAAGTCATTTTTCTTTTATTAAAATGAAGCTCAAATAAAATATAAATATTAGATGATAAACTTAAACGTAAAAGACGATAAATGTAAACTTAAAGTTGAATGAAAATGACTAAAAAATATTGATATTAATTATTAAATTAAATACTATTAAATATTAATATTAATATAAAAAATAAATAAAAGTAAAAAAAAACACTAAAACAAAAAATGTAATTAAAATTAAAATATTAAGATAGAAGCTCATTCAAAATATTAATAAATAATAAATATATATATTTATGATTTAATTTTATATATATACTAATATATATAAATACATATAATTATATATAATATTAATAAATAATATATATAAAATACTAAATTGTGTATATATATAATATTAAGTAATATTAAAGTATAATTTTATATATATATATATATATATATATATATATATATATATATATATATATATATATATATATATATATAATAAAATATTATACTATAATATTACTTAATATTTCTTGTTAAAATAACACTGCTCTGGAATTTTAGCTTCTCCTGTGGAGAAATAATCGGACACAAATGAGTCTGATTAATGTGGATTTGCATTAAATGAGAAATGTTTGAGTTCATAGAGAGAAAAGTAGGAGACTCAAAGAAAATCTCATTGCCGTGCAGGAGAAACTGTCGAGAAGAAAATGTCAGATAATCGCTCCCAGCTCCGCTCACATCTCTTCTGCTGTGAGATATTTGTATAAAAATACATCCCAATCTGCCGGGTGTGTGTGATGTACATCCGTCTCGAGAGGAACGGTGCGGTTGTGTTGATTTGAATGAAACATGTAGAGGCTTTGTAGCAATTCCCATCATGTTCTTGTGTTACCGTCTCATGTCTGCATGTTACAGTGGTGTTATACGCAGATCGGTTTTTAATGTCTTCAGACCCAAGAGAGATGGAGGATTCTGGGATCTGCATTGGAAATTAAACTGAAAGATATGCACCTGCAATACTACAGCACTAACACACTTCATGGTGATTCTTTGGACATGTAACATGAAAATAATAATATTGCAATACTGCAAATATATGTCATGTCCACTCACTGGTCACTTTATTAGGTACACCTGTTCGACTGCTCGTTGTCGCAAATATCTAATCAGCCAATCACATGGCAGCAACTCAATGCATGAAGCCATGGTGAAGACGATCCGCTGAAGTTGAGCATCAGAATGGGGAAGAAAGATGACTTTTAAACCAGTGATCTACTGGGATTTTCTCACACAACCATCTCTGGGGTTTATAGAGAACGGCCAGAAAGAGAGAAAATATCCAGTGCCTTGAGGTCAGAGCAGAATGAGCTGATAAAAAGGCAACAGTAACTCAAATGCAGAAGAGCGTCTCTCAACACGTCCGACCTTGAAGCAGACGAGATCCAGCAGCAGAAGACACAGAGTGACACTCCTGTCAGCTGAGAACGGCAAACTGAGGCGACAGTTCACACCAAAACCGGACAATTGGAGATTGGAAAAACATCGCCTGGTCTGGAGAGTCTCGGTTTCTGCTGCGACGTTCAGATGGTCGGGTCAGAATTTGGCGTAAACGACACGAAAGTCTGGGCCGTCCTGTCTTGTGTCAGCGGTTCAGGAGATTTTCTCAGCACACTTTGAGTCTCCAACTGAGCATCGGCTTTGTCTTCATATCCGTTAAAGGATTGTTAGGCTGCATAGATCAGGTCAGCCGGAACCGGGAACACTTCCTATAACACCGGATGTACTCGTTGCATCAGAAGAAGAATGGCGTCTACACTAATTTTTGTCTCTCTGCTTGTCCCGAGGTTTACCACTTAACGTGATTGGCTGGATCCGGGCCGGATGGGGAACCGGCAGGAGCGTGACCCTGGGGTGTCGTGGGGTAGCTCATCCCTTGTGAAGGCCAGTGGCACATATCCCAACGAACCATCCCATACCGGCGTGATTAAAAGATCTTAAACTATATGGAACTGGATTAAATATTTCGGCTGTTGCGACTCCAATCGGACTCATGACCTGTAACTCTGCCTGAGTATCGGGCAAGTGTTCACTGTTGGCCAGAGGAGAACTGCCGGACGATTACGTCACTGTTTTCTCCAGTGCTGATATACATAAATTAACTAGACTAATAACTATTGATCTTTGCAATGGAATGAATCAATAATTTATAGAATAAGCTGCACAATGACACCATTTTCTTTGGAAGCTGCTGTGCAGCCAAAACGATTTGCCAATTATTAATGTAAAGCTGCTTTGCCACAATTTGCATTGTAAAAAGCGCTATATAAATAAAGGTGACTTGACTTGACTTGAGTAAACAGCACAGCCCACCTGAGTATTGTTGCTGACCATCTCCATCCCTTCATGAGCATCTTCTGATGGCTTCCAGCAGGATAACACACGTCACAAAGCTCAAATAATCTCAAAAATGTCAATAAGTTCACTAAACTCAAATATCCTCCAGGTGTCAATCTATAGAGCAGCTTTGGGATGTGCCGGAACGGGAGATTCACATCATGGATATGCAGCTGACACATCTGTGGCAACTAGAAGATAAATTCTGGAAGAAAAATCTCGCAGTAAGTTTCGGAAGATCATTTTTAGACCATCTCTGCGAGATGGACTTTTCATGGTAGGAGATGGACTAAAAATTAACTCCCAAAACTTGGGATTCTGGAAGATGAATTCTTCAAACAAATTCTTCTGTCCATAAAGCCTATACAGAAACAGTCTTCATGCGTTTCAGCTTGTGATTCTTATTAAACGCGGGTTATTATTTAGGATTCTTTACCAAACCGAAGTCTCTGAGATCCTGACACCTCGCACTTCTGGTAGGTTGCAGTTCTGGAAAATGGTGGCACTGAAAACTAAAGGCTTCCTGATGGTTTCACACCAAATTCTTCACCTATATACAAAATAAAAAAAAGTTTATTTGTAAAATTAATTTAAAAATATAAGAATATATATATATATATATATATATATATATATATATATATATATATATATATATATAATTTACAATAATAATAATATTCAAATATATTTATATATATATTTGAATATTATTATTATTATTGTACATATATACACATTTATTTTTAAAAAAAGTATATATTTATTTTACATATATAAATTATTTTTAAAAAATTACAAAAACTTAATATTTTTAATACACATACAACTGATTATCATTTCTAAAATTATCATTATTATTATTATATCAATTTAAGTATGATTAAAATCTAGATATAAGAAATATAAAATCAGTTCATATATAATGAACACACACACACACATATATGATATTTAATCAGAATTTTTTAATATTTAATCAGAAATTTAATTTGAAATTCTGAAATCAGTGTTTCTGTTAGGCTTTTAGAAAGATGAAAAGCAAAGGTCTAGATCACATTAGCACAAGCAGACTTATTAATAATGAGTTTAATATCTGATGTTCAGATGTTCACAGCCTTATTAATACATGAAAGAAAAGCACTGAAGTCTATAAATCTGACATCAATTTTTACATGGCTTTCCTTTCATCCTCTGCTGACACGATGACCTCTTTCTCTCAGTACAGTTAGAAGCCGCCGCTCATGGGGTCATTTAAATGCAGTGATATATACTCAGGATAACATAAACGTCCAGCGGGGTAAGCATGTTGACTGCGTTTAGTGCAATACTCGATCCTACAAGTGCTGAACAAAGAATTTGAGATTTCCCACAAATGTCAGGGCTCTTGATGTATTGGAGTAGCAGATACTCCATAACTTAGGGCAATGTTAGAAAGACCTAATATCACTGTTAATATGGATTGTATCATCTTTATAGAATATCAGTATTTAAATCCAATATATTGAAAGTGTAGCTAAAGTTCAGTTTTAGCACAATCAACCATACTTCAGTATATCTTTAGTTGGACCTCAGCACTACTTCAACACAATTAAAGTGCATTAAAATTAGTTTTGCAAATTACACTTTAAGTATACCAAAAGTACAATTGCAGGGTATTTTTTTTTTATCAAGCACATATAAATGGATTTGTAGTATGCTTAGCACAAAATAAATTGATTTCAAATACATTTTAGGGTCCCACTTTATAATAGGTGGACTTATCAACTATGTACTTACATCAAAACTAAGTAAAATGTACTTATTGTATTGCAAAACACTATTGCTTCATAAAATTGAGGTTAAACCACTGGGGTCACATGGATTATTTTAATGATGTCTTTACTACCTTTCTGGGACTTGAAAGTGCAAGCTGCGTAGACTCTCAGTTTTCATTAAAAACTCTTCGTTTGTGATGAACGAGAGTCTTACAGGTTTGGAACGACATGAGGCTGAGATTTTATTTTTAGGGTGAACTAACCCTTTAAAATTTGATTCTATTGAAGTTTCAGTTTTAAAAAGAAAACACACACACAGATCATTTATTATCGCTTGTCAAATTTGCTACAATTTGGGTGTGAGCAAAAACACGCCGTTTTTGTGTGCGTCCTTTTAAATGCAAATGAGCTCCGCTTTCCAGAAGAGGGCGGAGCTTTAACAGCTCAACAACAACAAAGCTGGAGAATCTCACGCAGACAAAATGAGGAAAGTGTTCAAACTGATGGAGAGACTCAGGAAGACGTTTCTGAACGGTTAGTGGATAAATTGATGTAGTTGCTGTGGAGTTGATCGACTCGTCACTAGCGTTCGTCTTTTTTCCTTGAATCGACCCTCGTTTGTGAAGCATTGGACAATGTATTGCAACAATGGGGGCGGGGTTTATGCAAATATCGGGGTTTGTGATGTCACCGGGAAGAAGCTCGTTAGTTGTTTCTGCTCAAACAGTAACATTACACACTAACAAAAGTTAAAAAAAAAGTGAAATAATTATCAAAGACCTCTTTTAATGTTCAATTGTGGCATATACATTTTGCATTGATACTGTTTATCCGTGATGTTGCTTGCCGAGGCTTAAACTGTGTGTATTAATGCAAAAAACCATGAAAATAATAAATGTCACGATGTGTCGTTTTAAATCGGCGTTCCTGCATCATTAAGAGATTTTCATGGGATTATACACACTGCCAAATTGTTTAAACTTGATACTCAAATACAGTGAACGTGGAAGTCACACTAACGCTGTATTATTCACATTAGTAATTCAGCCTAAAGAGGCAGAATTCCTGTACGCTTCCCCTCAGACTCGCCTGAAACTGGGCCAAGTCAAGGTTACCCGTTAAGCCGGGGAAACTCAAGCCGTGTAGCCCGAGAGCCTATAGTATAAGTAGAGCCATAGGCAGCGAGGTTTTGATCTGGTGAGATATATTCTAGATGCATTAACACAGAGCCGTTGAGAGAGGGGCTTACTACGAGATCTTTAACTCCGAGCTGACAGATGTGCTATATCCTTCTCCATACGCAACACACGGCTGCTCTTGCCAAGTGTAGCTGTAGGTCAGGCCTCTCTCTGTCTCTTTTTGCACTCCTCTCCGTCCTTTTTTCGACGGTTTGGGTTACAATACGTGTGAAGCTCAAGTCGAGCATGAAAGCCATGTTGTGCGAGATGGAAGGTGGCCTCGGGCTTTGGCACTCGGGCTCTAGAACTGCCAAAACTTCCACACCCCTCAGTGGGACGATCACAGCACCGACCCGCTGCTGACACGCACACATGACGTGCACCCCGTCTCCAGAACCCTCTGCTGAAAAAATGCTAATGCGGTGAAAAAGTCATCAGGGTGACGTATTTGAGAGGAACTTCGTTTGATTCCTTCTTGTCTGCATCATTTGAGCAACTCAAACTCGATATTTGATCTCTTAGACCTTTGAATTCATTTAGCGATGCGCGTTAACAAGCCTGAGTTCTGCTAAAATGTGTTTCCCGGAGCTGAGAGCGCTGCGCTGAACTACGAGTATCTCAAATGTTTAATAAAAAGAACAATCTTCAGAACTTTCGACAGGATCAGATGTGGACTCCAATATAGTTATTGAGACTTACAGGGATTGTTCGCCCCAAAAATGAAAACGATGCCTTGATTTGCTCACCCTCGAGCCGTCGTAGGTGTGTATGACTTTCTTCTTTTAGTCAAAAAGCTTTATAATGGGACTGAATGGTAACCGAGGTTTTGAAGCCCCAAAAAAAGCAATATACTTAAGTATATTTTTAAGTATACTTTATGTAGTACGTACACTGTTAACAATTTTCCTGTATTTTTACAGTACAGTACTGGCAGCACGGTTGCCGGCAAGTTACTGTAATTTGGTTTTACAGTAAGCATACTGTAATTCAGTTTACAGTACACATGAAGCTTACTGTAATGTTACAAAACTGCATTTTACTGTATTTTTACAGTACAGTACTGGCAGCACGGTTGCCAGCAAGTTACTGTAATTTGGTTTTACAGTAAGCATACTGTAATTCAGTTTGCAGTACACATGAAGCTTACTGTAATTTTACAAAACTGCATTTTACTGTATTTTTACAGTACAGTACTGGCAGCACGGTTGCCAGCAAGTTACTGTAATTTGGTTTTACAGTAAGCATACTGTAATTCAGTTTACAGTACACATGAAGCTTACTGTAATTTTACAAAACTGCATTTTACTGTATTTTTACAGTATTTTCTCATTTTTGCCTGCTTCTGCTGTAATTAAAAATACAGTATTGTACTGTGGGGGTTTTTACAGTAATGTGCTGCTAATTTACAGCGACATTTAACAGTGTATACTAACATCAATGGACTAGCTGTATACTGCTTGGGACTAAATCGGCCCACTTTTTAGTATCTAAAGCAGTGCTTCCCGAACTTAAGAGGGGTAAGGCCCCCCAAAAACATTGCAAAAGCTCCAGGATATATGCCGACATTCACCTACAAATACATTTATTAACAAGTTTGTAAGAATTTCATGTGAATTATGAGAACTGTGATGTAAACATTCTTCAAAAATATATTTAAATCCATAACACTAACCTTACATACTTTCAAAAAAATCTAATTTTAGAACAATTGGAGCATTTTAATTATTTTAACATGTTGATTTGTACTAGCTACGGCCCGCCTGCAATACCGCTACGGCCCATAGTTTGGGAAGCACTGATCTAAAGTATACGTTTAAGTGTACTACAAGTGTAACACATTTGGTAACACTTTATTTTACAGTGTCATTGTTACATATGTTTCATGTATTTACTACAGTAATAACTAGAAATTATGCATAATTATATGCAATTAACCCTAAACCAAACCCTCATCCTAACCCTAACCCTATAGCAAGTACATGTAGTTAATATTTATTACTCAGTACTTAAACGTATAATTACACTGTAATACTGACACCTTAAATTAAAGTGTAACCCTACATTTCTCATTTGTACTGCATCAGTACTACAAGTGAACTTAGAAGTAGCTCACTATTTTAATACTTGTAGCACATTTTTTAGTTTACGAAAGTACACTTTGAAGTATACGCTACTAGTTTAGTGGTTTTATACTATTTATCTCGATCAACTGATTGAGTGCATGTATAGTCAAAATATTCTTAGACCTTTCTGTCTCTATAAATCAAGTATACTTAAGTGCAATTTTAAGAGAAGTGCACAAAAGTAGACTTTCTTATATTTAGTTTAAAAGAAGTACACTAATAGCACACTTCATTTTGGTAATGGATGTGTTGAATGCTTTCGAAAAACAACGATCCTATTTAAGTCGTTTTTGTTTAATTGACCCTTCGCAAACAGTTTGATTGACAGGCGATCTGACCAATCACAACCCCGAATCCGCCATTTTGTCCGTCAAAGCGGTCAGGGGAGTTAGTAGATGTACGTTGGTGAACTTGAATCACGTCTTGAAACAACATTCCTTCTGATGTTCATTCATGTTTATTTGATGCTATAAATGAACTAGTATGAAGAGATGATCGAGGAGCTACAGCGACACATTAAACACACACTAGACGCTATTTATTGATTAAACTTCTTTAAAAAAAAAAAAAATTCACTGCGTGAGAACATGATGTGTGGCGTGAGAGACGTAGCAACAGTAACTAAAGGAGGCGGGGCCTAGCAAAGGGTCAATTGTTACTGAATTTCAAATTCGGCAATAAACAGAAAGCAAAAAGCCACGTCATGCATAATCATGTCAGGTCATCGTTTACATTATTGATCGACGGTGTCACTTCAGTGTGCAAAAGCCTATTAACAGTATGTATTATCATATTCGGTATGCACTTTTAGACCTTTGCTTCATTTAACGTTGCACGTCAACAAGCCTGAGTTATTGCGTCCTCCGACCTGCACATGATACCAAAACTGAGCAATGTGGCCATTTTTGTGAGAATAAAACAGCAAGCGAAAGCCTCTCTTCCACCCACAACCTGTGGGAAGGCCAATCCGGGGCTATTGTTGGCCGTCGTCCTATCATTAGCACTAACCTTGAGTCCTGGCTGCGAGCTGTAATCTGAACACAGCCATGCGGGAGTCAGAGGCTGCCTGCAGTGAATTATTAATGAACAGCATCAGGTCGCTCTCCCTTCCTGCTCTTCAGGAAACTGGGTGCTGCTCGCAGGCTTTCAGGGTTACACACACACACACACCTACAGAATCAAGGTAAAACGGATCATCCCACTCCGGCTTTGTTAACCAAATCACAATCGATACGCGGATTTGATTCATCCGACCCTCCTACGCGTTATGCATTAAACAATATAAAAGAATCATAAATGCCGCAGAAGTAGAACAGTCTAAAACGTGTTCGTTAAGATGAGCTCCATCAGCTCAGACGCCCGGGCTGTCAAAACCGGACTAATGAGAAAGATACTGTGAGGTGGTGCAGCTATAATGAGAAATAACAAGAAAGAGGCTAAATTGTAGCCAGAGAGCTTGAATTATGTGAAATTAAGATAAATGTGGAGGACTATTAAAGCAGATGTTCTCTGTTATATATTATAAAGTAGACTGACAGGGAACAGACCATAAACAACACATACCTTCAGATGAAGACGGTCTGCTGGATCCACCTGTTGAATATATATATATAAATATTTCACTACAGATTACAAAATACATGCTTTAAAAAGTCATTTGTAAAGTATTTCGTTACATTACTCAAGTTACGAAAATACTTTAGAATACTTTGGAATACTAATAAGTGTGAAACAAACACAAAAAAGGCAATTGCAAGTTTTTATCTCACAATTCTGACTTTTTCTCTCAGAATTGCGTGATATAAAGTTGCAATTGCAAGTTAGAAAGTCAGAATTATGAGATATAAACTCACAATATTGAGAAAAGTCAGAATTATGAGATATAAACTCACAATATTGAGAAAAGTCAGAATTATGACATTTAACTCACATTCTAAATTCACAATTGCAAGAAAAAAAGTCAGTATTGCAAGTTCATATCTCCCAATTCTGACTTTATAACTTGCAATTGTGAGTTTAAATCTCGCAATTCTAAGAAAAAGAAGTCAGAATTGTGAAAAAAAAAAAAAAAAATTGTGAGAAAAAGTTGCAGTGACGAGTGAATTATAAAATGACTCCCAAAACATGAAAACAGTGGAAAACATGAAACTGAACTCGTCTTTTTCAGACGGTCAGAGTCAGAGAATCACCAATCGCTGTTTAAATGACATTAAAACTCAAAGTAATCACTTTGGTAATCTAAAACACTTTTCAGATGTAACTGTAATCTGATTACCACCCATTTAAAATGAAATACAGTCACTCAAATTTTGTATTTTAAATACGAAACTAAGTTACTTGTATTTCGTTACTCCCCAACCCTGTTCATACAAAGATCAATATTGAGTTCACCCTTTAGTCAGTACTGGTTACCAAAGTACTATTCCCATTCATTTGCCTCATAGGGATTTCAAAATATTCTTCAATAAAGATTTCTATGCTGATTTGCTGTTCACGAAACTCTTCTTGTTTTCAGTGTTGAAAACTGCTGTGCTGCTTCATATTTTTTGTAAAATCAATTTTTCTTGTCTTTGATGAATAGAAGGTTCAGAACAGCATGAAAGTTTGAAACAGAAACTTTTGTAACATTATAAATGTCTTTACTGTAACTTTTCACCAGCTTCACATTCTAAAAATGCGGGGTTAAAAACTGGACAAAAAAGTGGACAAACCCACCATGACTGTAAAATGAATGGAAAACATATTGGAAATGAACATTTATTAATATGTTTAATGAATAATAATTAAACGATACACATTTATTAAATTGCTTATTAATAAATGTTCACCTTTTGATTATTATTGTTGCCTCTAGTAATTATGAGTCTGATTTTTAATTTTGGGTTCATTGTAAGCTAGATATATAATATTGTTTAAACAACAATTCAGTTAAATAAAACAACCCAACAGATTGGGCAAAAATTTAACCCAATTGCTGGGTTTGTCCATTTTCAATCATTTTTGTCTATATATATATATATATAGTTACGGAACATATTAGTTGAGAGGCAAACACTGAATTGAAGAATAACATGAAGACTTCAGTGGAGAGAACAATGTACAACACCTTCCAACACAAACGAGAACTGACAAAGACTGCGGGAGAACACAGGGAGTGATGAACGGGGCACAGGTGAACTTAATAACCAATTAACAAACAGCTGAAGACGATTGAACTAATAATGAGAAACACAAGACCGGGCAAACAGGCAGACCCATCAACAGAACCCTGACATATAACACGTTATTTTACAGTGCTTTTGTTTCACGTTACATGTAGTTAATTACTATAAATCGTTCTTAATTACATGCAACTAACCTAAAGCACATCCTAACCCTACAGTAGGCACATATAGTAAGCAAAAGTTTATACTAAAAGGTAAAAAATCAATTCAGTATCATTATTAGTAGTGGACCCTGACTCTATTATAGATGGACTGACAGACTGATCATTTTTTTTAAATGTATATAAATTTTCTTGGCCTCTTGCGACAGCAGATGTCAGTACCAGCAGCAGTTGTTGTAAGGCTCTGTAAGGGCTGTGCCACATTTTCATCTAGACACACTAGCCACACTTTTTAAATGTCGGCCGTATCACAGATCGCCTGCCACAAATACTCGCACGAATGTTTGACAGATGACAAATGTTTCTGTTTGCTATCAGAACGCTGCTCTGGTGCTGTACGGGTAATACTGACAGACATTATGAGCAGCAGGAGCACCTGCTGATTTAAATACAGGAAAAGCTCAGGGCTCAATTACCGTCTCCTCCGGACAGCAGGTGGCATAATTGAATGAGACACCAGAAAGAGGTGTGTGTGTGTGTGTGTGTTTGCTGAGGAATGAGATTACTACAACTCATTTCAACACACACACATTGTTTGTAAGACATTTTATAGCTTGCAATCGCTGCTGCAGGTTGTGTTATCACTGTGCATTTGACATGCAAAGTTTGGATTGACCTGATTTAAGGATTATTCATTCAAAAACTGGTCAAAACACAAACATTTACATGCACACACTACTGAAAACTCATCCGAAATGACATATTTAAATGTTTTTTTCCCCCCTTAAATTTAAAATAGCTTGAATGTGCTTGCCTCATTTCGTATTCACGATTCTATGAATATGCAAACTAGCCCCGCCTCCAATCACCACATCAGTTCAGAGATCCACTCATTGACAAGGTAGTTTGTGACATCAGCGATTGTTCTTTAGATCACTGCAGATTTAAGGAGACGATACTCCGCATAAATTTGCACATGGTTTGTCTTAAAGCCAGGGCCGGTTCTAGACATTTGGAGGCCCTAGGCAAAATTTATTTTGGAGGCCTTCCTCCTAATAAAACACTGGAAACAAATATTATTTCTTACCTTTATAACATCTGTTCTTTTATATGTCCATATTAACTAAGGTAATCTCTTATTTGTATGTTGGGGATGCTATCATGTGTGGGTTTTTTGTAGTAATTTGTTCAGTAATTTATGTACAGTAGCCTAACACACTCTACAATGAACATCATTCCTTAATCATTTTGTGGACGGGATTTCCCCCTCCTATTGATTTATTGCTGTGGCATAAATACCTCAAATATGCGCTTTAAAGGTTCCAAAAAGGGAGTTTTTACAGTGATGCCATAAAAGAACCCCTGTAGAACCTTCCAGTGAACAGTTCTTAATGGAACCCATTTAGTTTTTCTTAGAGTGAAGAACGTTCTAAATGAATCTAAATAAACCATTCCACAGTAAAGAACCTGTTATGGAAAGGTTCCATGGATTTTAAAGGTTCTTCATGTAACCACAGATTCCAATCAAGAATCTTTATTCTTAAGAGTGTTTAAGTCTACACAAATCAACTGCTAGTTAAAGTGACAGAAACGAACTAAGCAGAAATAGGCCTACTTAATTACTTCATAAAATTGCAGGCTTATTTTTTTCATTAAATATAACAACAATATTTATATTTTGAAAACTGAAAATATGTATTATGTTAGAGCAGTAATGCAGTATTTAAAAGATTCAGAAGTACTTTTTCGAAACAAAAAAACACTCTAGTGCTGAAATATTCTAGCTCTTTGACTTTGAATACAAACTTTGCTTTCACTTCAGTATCAAGTCAGCTCCCGACTCGATGTCATGCACTATCTGTACAAATTCAAAGTGTCTAACAGTCTGGCTCGCGCTCTTTTAAACTCATAAACCGGCAAATGATTTATCCAGAAATGACGGCGATCGACAGAACACGTTTATTTTTTGAAAACATTATAATCAGTCCAAACCAGATGATGACAACTCGCGCACCTTCATCACGAGCTGCATTTCTTCGCGTGCCTGTTTTCGCTTTGCACCCCGCGAAGGATGTTCGTTTCGGCGCCATCATAATTCAATTCAGAAGTCAGTCCGCTGCAGAAAAGTTGCCTTTTCGTATCTTTTTCATTCAGAAAAACAGCATTATTTTCACCACAGGGCGACGATTTATTTTCTCACCAATGAATTTATTTGATAAAAAAAACAAAGTAAAACAGTATTATACATATAAAATATGTATATTAAGTTGTTCTTACGAATTGCAAAAAATAAATATCCTTATACTAATACTCACCCTCATGTCTTTCCAAACCAGTTTGACTACTTCTTCTGCAGAAAAAGAAAAGTGAAAATTTGTTGAAAATTTCATACGATTTTAACACAGTTCGTAAATATGGCAAGAAGGAGGCGGGAACCGGCGAACGTTTTAATACTTTTAATTAATAAATAAACAAACAAACAATAAAACGAAAGCAGTCGCCGTGAGGAACCACACAAACGAAATAAAACACAACATAAAGTCCAGACCTGGTCCTCTCTCGTCCTTCACTGTCGTCGCTCCTCCATGAGAGACACGAGACCGGTGTGGCACGCAGCTGACGCTCACTATCTCTTGTGTCACCGGCCTCGCGCCGTTCCCTCACGGCTCTCGCCCGCCCTGCTCGTCACAACGATAAAGCATTTTTATGTTTAACTGAAGACTTTGGAGTGAGTAAATGATGACAGAATCTTCATTTCAAGTGAACTCCGACTCAGATCAGGTAGAAGTAGTTTCTTAAAGCTACAACTCCATAATTTCGTTTTAACAGTCGACAAAGAACTTCAATAGATGAGGTGCAAGTCACATTTGGAGAAAAGTCATTTTTAGTTCAAGTATTTGTGTCTCCCTACATTCCTCAGTGCAGTTCAGCGAGTGCGCGCGCGCGCGCGCGCGTGTGTGTGTGTGTGTGTGTGTGTGTGTGTGTGTGTGTGTGAGACAGGCTGTATGATTAGATAAGTCTTGCATGAGCTGCTATAAGCTCAGTCACTGGACCCGTCCGAATCCTCTGAGCCGGCCTGTGCCCTCTGAGGCTGCTTACATCCGACCAGCTCCTGACCAGCATACCAAATCACACACACTCTCTCTGGAAATTTGTCCCAAATAACTGACAAGACTAAGTGGCATGTTAGAACAAACTCGACACACAACAACACCGAGGAGGTTTCCTCCTGCCGAGGCTTCAGTTCTGCTCTGAAATCAAACATTATGTCAACGTGAAATGGCATTTCAAAATGACGCACCGCTTACTAAACCAAAAAACTAAAATTTGTGTTAACCAAAAAGACAATATTATGTTACTTCAACCCAAAAAAAGTCATGATGCTTTAAAATGCAACATATTAAAATATTTATAGTATTATTAAAATGTAAAAGTACATCAATAAGGGAATTTAAATACAGTAATATGGAACTATAGAGATGCTGTACAGGATTTTTTCTTTTCAACAGACGACGAATAAACTAATGAACATTCAAGTGCAAGACATACAATACTTGACACATCATCTGCTTTCTTTTAGACACAACCTAAATTATAAGGAAATTCATAAAAATATTAAATATAAACACATTTCCAAATTTGAGTGGATAAGATTTTTTAAAGAAATTAGTACTTAGCAAGATGATCAAAATTGACTAGACATTTATGATGTTCTATTTCAAATGAATGCTGTTCTTTTGAACTTTCTATTCACCGAAAAACGCTGAAAATGAAATGTACCCCACAAAATTACTGTTTTCAACATTAATGAAAACTTGAGCAGCAAATCATCATATCAGAATGATTTCTGAAGGATCATGTGACTCTGAAGACTGGAGTGATGATGCTGAAAATTCAGCTTTGATCACTGGATATAAATTACATTTGACTATATATTGACATATTAAAAAACTGTAATAATACTTCATTACTGTTTTGATAAATTCTCATTTTTATATATATATATATAATATATTCTTACCAACCAACATTTTTGGACAGTAGTGTATATATGAAATTGTTCGGTGACACAATACATGAAATGAACCTGCAGTATTTAGAAAAGAGTTACAAAAGCGACTGAAACCACTATTAACTATATAAGCACTGACGAATCCTTCACAAGGAGAGCAGGAACAAGAATTATGAATTGATTAAACAGAGTCCGTTTTGATTTCATGTTGACTTCTCACTGAAGGTAAACACAAAGTGAGTTATTAAAAGGAAACTAGGCTTTAGCCCACACTGGATTCATGTTGCAAACATGCTACCGTAAACACTCCCCCACTGTTGAATCGCTTCCATTGTGTACTCAGACTGTGTAAACTGCAGCAAAGTCTCTGCTGTTAGTGTGTACAATACAAAAAATGCTGCATGCACAACAATAAGAACAATAGTGCGGGACAGCATATGTGTTTGCTCAGCATATTAAGATGATGCTGCTTTAGAAGCAGAGCACACAATGCTTTAATCACATGTACACTTAAACAAAAGGAACGGAGGAGCGAGCGAGACTTTAATTGGGTGTTTACGTGGTTCAGGCTCTGGGTAGTTGCAGAATTAGTAATGAATGGAGACACAGTAATAATCATGGTAAGAAATTACACTCCTCTGAGGTTAAGAGACGAATGAGTAAACCAACCGCTTAAACAAAAACAGCTATTAAAGGGGTATTTCATCCATTTACTCAACTTGATGAAACCTGTATGACTTTCTTTATTCTGTAAATACAAAAGGAGATATTCTGAGAAGTGTTTGTTTTTAGTTTTAGTCCAGTGGACTAAAAAATGCTGAGCTAAAAACAACACAGGATGGGTTAAAAATGGGTTGTTTTAACCCAGCGAATGAGTTGTTGTAAGCCAGCAAGCGATAGGGTTGCTTTGACCCAGTGACTAGGGCGTTTTAACCCAGTTATTGGGTTGTTTTAACCCAGCGAGCAATAGGGTTGTTTTAATCAAGCGACTACGGCGTTTTGACCCAGTTATTGCGTTGTTTTAACCCAGCGAGCAATAGGGTTGTTTTAACCCCGTGAGTGGTTGGGTTGTTTTAACTCAGCAAGCGATTGGATTGTTTTAACCCAGCGACTAGGGCATTTTAACCCAGCGAGCGATTTGGTTGTTTTTCAACCCAGCGAGCGATTGGGTTGTTTTAACCCAGCGACTAGGGCATTTTAACCCAGCGAGCGATTGGGTTGTTTTTCAACCCAGCGAGCAATAGGGTTGTTTTAACCCCGTGAGTGGTTGGGTTGTTTTAACTCAGCAAGCGATTGGATTGTTTTAACCCAGCGACTAGGGCATTTTAACCCAGCGAGCGATTGGGTTGTTTTTCAACCCAGCGAGCAATAGGGTTGTTTTAACCCAGCGAGTAATTGGGTTGTTTTAACCCAGCGACTAGGGCATTTTAACCCAGCGAGCGATTGGGTTGTTTTTCAACCCAGCTAGTGATTGGGTTGTTTTAACCCAGCGAGTAATGGGGTTGTTTTAACCCAGCGACTAGGGCGTTTTAACCCAGCAAATCAGTTGTTTTAACCCAGCGAGCAATAGGGTTGTTTTAACCCAGCGAGTGATTGGGTTGTTTTAACCCAGCGAGTAATGGGGTTGTTTTAACCCAGCGACTAGGGCGTTTTAACCCAGCAAATCAGTTGTTTTAACCCAGCGAGCAATAGGGTTGTTTTAACCCAGCGAGTGATTGGGTTGTTTTAACTCAGCGAGCGATTGGGTTGTTTTAACCCAGTTATTGGGTTGTTTTAACCCAGCGAGTAATTGGGTTGTTTTAACCCAGCGACTAGGGCGTTTTAACCCAGCAAATCAGTTGTTTTAACCCAGCGAGCAATAGGGTTGTTTTAACCCAGCGAGTGATTGGGTTGTTTTAACTCAGCGAGCGATTGGGTTGTTTTAACCCAGCGACTAGGGCATTTTAACCCAGCGAGCGATTGGGTTGTTTTTCAACCCAGCGAGCGATTGGGTTGTTTTAACCCAGCGAGTAATTGGGTTGTTTTAACCCAGCGACTAGGGCATTTTAACCCAGCGAGCGATTGGGTTGTTTTTCAACCCAGCTAGTGATTGGGTTGTTTTAACCCAGCGAGTAATGGGGTTGTTTTAACCCAGCGACTAGGGCGTTTTAACCCAGCAAATCAGTTGTTTTAACCCAGCGAGCAATAGGGTTGTTTTAACCCAGCGAGTGATTGGGTTGTTTTAACCCAGCGAGTAATGGGGTTGTCTTAACCCAGCGACTAGGGCGTTTTACCCCAGCAAATCAGTTGTTTTAACCCAGCGAGCAATAGGGTTGTTTTAACCCAGCGAGTGATTGGGTTGTTTTAACTCAGCGAGCGATTGGATTGTTTTAACCCAGCGACTAGGGCATTTTAACCCAGCGAGCGATTGGGTTGTTTTTCAACCCAGCGAGCGATTGGGTTGTTTTAACCCAGCGAGTAATTGGGTTGTTTTAACCCAGCGACTAGGGCATTTTAACCCAGCGAGCGATTGGGTTGTTTTTCAACCCAGCTAGTGATTGGGTTGTTTTAACCCAGCGAGTAATGGGGTTGTTTTAACCCAGCGACTAGGGCGTTTTAACCCAGCAAATCAGTTGTTTTAACCCAGCGAGCAATAGGGTTGTTTTAACCCAGCGAGTGATTGGGTTGTTTTAACCCAGCGAGTAATGGGGTTGTTTTTAACCCAGCGACTAGGGCGTTTTACCCCAGCAAATCAGTTGTTTTAACCCAGCGAGCAATAGGGTTGTTTTAACCCAGCGAGTGATTGGGTTGTTTTAACTCAGCGAGCGATTGGGTTGTTTTAACCCAGTTATTGGGTTGTTTTAACCCAGCGAGTAATTGGGTTGTTTTAACCCAGCGACTAGGGCATTTTAACCCAGTGATTGTTTTTTTTTAACCCAGCGAGCGATTGGGTTGTTTTAACCAAGCGACTAGGGCATTTTAACCAAGTGATTGCGTTGTTTTAACCCAGCAAATCTGATGTTTTAACCCAGTTTGCAACTGAATCATATGAATTTACTGCGAATACGGACGGCGTGCATTAACGATACGAGCTGAAGCGCGTGTGGGGATTCGCCGCGGGGACGGATGCTGTCACCGCGGCCCATTTTTCACTGGATCATCAAGAAAAAGTATCAGAACCTTTGTCGGCAAAAGACAAGCTTGCACCGTCATCAGATTTGTTGCTATGCGAATGAGTCTTTGTTCACACGGGCTCCATTTTGCTTATTCTTTGAAAACATCCCGGATACACAAGAGAGAGACGGAGAGAGCGAGAAAGAAGGCGGTTACGCTACACTCCAGAAAGCGCTTGCTGATTTGACAAGCTCCTACATACGCAGAGAGCTTGTTCAAATTAAGCTCCGGCTGTTTATCATTCCTCAAGCGGCGGATCATCAGAAAGCGTTTACCTTCAATCTACCACATTACCATGAGTATTCCTAGCAGCGTCTTTCTGTTTACATGCGATTTCCGTCGGGAGAGCTTCCGTGTGTATCAGAATAGCATCGCTCCTGTTATGTAACAGTGTCTTGTTTATTGTAGTTGGACAGTCGACGGAGGTGCAAATGAAAACAGGCGGCCCTGAGCTACTCCGAAAATCATTTCAACCTTTTGAATCAACCCCTCAATTTAGCAAATTAAGGCTCTCAGCCAAAGCGGGCCCTGTAAATGTATTCACTGGTAATGTGCCAATGCAGCTCAGGGAATTAACTTAATCATCTCCTTCATTTACAAAGCCAAGAGGGCAATTACTGCAGTATAGACGGGTGGTTGAAGCAATAAAGCCACGGATCATTCTGCTATCACTCATTTTAAACTGTGTGGCAATTTGCAAAGCATTAATTACACTTTGGTAAGTGAGCAATTAGTTGAATGAATGAGCTCTCCTCTTGCATTCGTTGTGTTTTCATCTAGACAAATCATTTGTTGGTAGTATTTGGTTAAAGAGAGATGAATATACTTTCTCTTGTCACAGGAAAACTGTTATTTAGGTTGACTAGTGTGGCATCATATCTGCCGCTAAACCGCATGTATGAACGAAACAAACTGATGCATGCCATGACTTGGAAAACAGTCAAATATTATCCTGATATTGTAATCAAGATGTAATTGTTCTTTATAACTGAATACATGATGTTTAATAACATGTATTATTACAGCCAAATGAACATTACTCGGACGGAACACTTCCTAACATCGCACCATGCATTTTATGTGAAGCTGCTTTGAAACAAAATCTATTGTGAAAAGCGCTATTGGACTGAAAACAAACTGGCTTTTTTTGTCTGAGTTGGCAGTTACTAGTTAGAATCCAGTGCAGTGTGGATCAGATTTGATGATGTTTTGTCAGAGGTCTGGCCATGTGAGGGAAAACAGGAGGTCTATAGTACCTGGAAACAGCTGTCTGTTAGCGTCCACATTCATCTCAATGATCATTGACAGGGGTTTGACTGGAAGTATGCAAGGATGTCAGTGGAAGTATGCCATCTCCTCACTGGAAAAATACAAAAATAAAAGTACATTTTAAGAATCTTCAAAAAGAATCAGGCACTTAATATAATAAAACATAATATAATATAATGTAATATAATATAATATAATCTAAAATAATATAATATAATGTAATATAATATAATGTAAAATAATATAATATAATGTAATATAATTTAATATAATGTACTGTAATGTAATATAATTTATTATAATATAATATAATGCAATATAATATAATATAATGTAATTTAATATAATTTAATATAATATAATGTAACATAATATAATATAATTTAATATAATATAATTTACTATAATGTACTGTAATGTAATATAATTTATTATATGTAATATAATGTAATATAATTTAATATAATGTAATATAATATAATTTAATTTAATGTAATTTAATATAATATAATGTAATGTAATATAATTTAATATAATGAACTGGAATTTAATATAATTTATTATAATATAATATAATGTAATATGTTATATAATATATTCCTGCCGCTTCACTTATAAGCTCACGTTTGAACTGATCCATAAGTCTCTCATTGCGCCTAAGCCTGTACGTGACTATATTATATGATATTATATTATATTATATACTGTTAATGCATATAAGCATAAACATTATTTTTCATTTTAACATTAAAATAAATTTAAATAATATTGTATATAATAATTTAATATATTTTATATAATAATTTTCACCACAGAGCTGTCCTTAAACTTTTCTAGACAGACCATAAGTATATAAGTTGTTAGTTGATTGTACATGCTTCATATGTCAGTGAGATTTAATTTATTAATAATTTGTTTATAAATGGTCATAAACTACAATATTAAGATTATTTTTTAATAATGCATTAATTATTAATGTCTTTACTCTAATAAAACAGCCTAACACCACTCTGTAACTGTGGTAAATTCACTGTAAAACACAAAATTGTGAGTGTGAGTGTGTGTGTGTGTGTGTGTGTGCATTCCCTACATTACGGGGGCCAAATGTCCCCATAGGGATAGTAATGCTAGCAAATTTGGATCTTGTGGGGACATTTTTTTCTAAAAAAAAATCTAAAATAGCAGAACATTTTCTGTGATGGGTAGGTTTAAGGGTAGGGGTAGTGTAGGGGGGACAGAATGTACAGTTTGTACAGTATAAAAACCATTATGCCTATGGAATGTCCCCATAAAACATGAAAACAACATGTGTGTGTGTGTGTGTGTGTGTTATAGCACGGCGCCTCTAACAGCCCTGCTCTAATGAGCACTGATAGGCGATAAAAAATGGGGGCGGGGCAATGCTAATCTAGGTCATTGCATATTTAAATGCACAGCTGGCGTCTTTCTCACTGTTGTGGATGTAGAGTGTTTGCATGTCAGTGGAAATTAGCTCCAGAGAGACGGGCAGTGGCGAACTGGCCCTGTGGTCTCATCGCCGCTCCACAGCAGAGAATTAACGCCATCACTAATGGTGTCAAAGCCAGACGCCGTCACTGAACCCACAGTCAACCACCGGCCTGGGGCACAGTTTGACTGACAGGAAGATTGCAGCTATTTGCGCTTGTGTGGTTATGTCCAGACCGAATGTTCTAAAACCAATGAAATGAGCCTAACTAGAGACATTACGGGTCAAACACGCAGGTTAAAGCAAACAAAATGACTCTCAATGTTTGGCCAAACATGCCGTCCCTGTATGTGCGTTCTTGAGTTAATGTAGCAGTGACAAACCTCAGAACTCAAAGTGACAGTAGATTTTTTTTTTTTATGTTGGTTTTTAAAGGGGTAGTTGATTATGATTTAACTTTAGTTAGTGTGTAATGTTGCTGTTTGAGAAACAAAGTTCAGTGCAAAGCGAAATATTTTCTTTTACAGAAATCGCTTTTTTAAGGACTACAACAAACGGCTGGTAGGGACTACAACGAGCTTCTTCCAGGGTTGGTGACATCACTAACCCTAAAATTTACATAAACTCCGCCCCCGAGAACGCTCAACAAAGGGGGCGGGGCCATGTTGT
>CM074288.1:21930877-22000877 GCA_037194245.1 Opsariichthys bidens
TAACCCTTTAGATTGAGTATTATTCTACCTGAATGAATGGATGAATGAATGAATGAATGGTAACACTTTAGATTGAGTGCTATTCTACCTGAATGAATGAATGGATTAATTAATGGTAACCCTTTAGATTGAGTGTTATTCTACCTGAATGAATGGATGAATGAATGAATGGTAACACTTTAGATTGAGTTAGTCTACCTGAATGAATGGATGCATTAATGGTAACCCTTTAGATTGAGTGCTATTCTACCTGAATGAATGGATGAATGAATGGTAACCCTTTACATTGAGTGTTATTCTACCTGAATGAATGGATGAATGAATGAATGGTAACACTTTAGATTGAGTTAGTCTACCTGAATGAATGGATGCATTAATGGTAACCCTTTAGATTGAGTGCTATTCTACCTGAATGAATGGATGAATGAATGGTAACCCTTTACATTGAGTGTTATTCTACCTGAATGAATGGATGGATGAATGAATGGATGAATGAATGGTAACACTTTAGATTGAGTGCTGTTCTACCTGAATGAATGGATGAATTAATGGTAACCCTTTAGATTGAGTGCTATTCTACCTGAATGAATGGATGAATGAATGGTAACCCTTTACATTAAGTGTTATTCTACCTGAATGAATGGATGAATGAATGAATGAATGAATGAATGAATGGTAACCCTTTAGATTGAGTGCTATTCTACCTGAATGAATGAATGGATGGATGAATTGATGAATGAATGGTAACACTTTAGATTGAGTTAGTCTACCTGAATGAATGGATGCATTAATGGTAACCCTTTAGATTGAGTGTTAGTCTACCTGAATGAATGGATGGATGAATGAATGGATGAATGAATGGTAACACTTTAGATTGAGTGCTATTCTACCTGAATGAATGGATGAATTAATGGTAACCCTTTAGATTGAGTGCTATTCTACCTGAATGAATGGATGAATGAATGGTAACCCTTTACATTGAGTCTTATTCTACCTGAATGAATGGATGAATGAATGAATGGTAACACTTTAGATTGAGTGCTATTCTACCTGAATGAATGAACGAATGGATGAATGAATGGTAACCCTTTAGATTGAGTATTGGTCTACCTGAATGAATGAATGGATGAATGAAAAGTAACACTAGATTAGGGAACATCTATTCTCTATTAAGTAGTTTTCCCCAGTTTTCCCAGATGTTACAACATTAATATCTGCTTTTTAAGTACAAATAAATAAATATGCTAGTAATGTCCATGCTAATAAGCAATTGTTTAACAGTGTTCCTTAATCTAAATCTCTTTAAAATCTCAATTGCTTCTCCTTCCTGCACACAGAAATGAGATTACATGGAGCACAAATGGAGACTGGTCCCCCAAAAGTTGTGTCTCCTCTAAAGATTCAGCAGAGATCTCAATAGTCTCAAACTGTGCACAGATACCAAAGTCAGCAAAACAACAACTATCTATAAATATTATTTATAATATTAAATATTTATATATAAATATTAAAATATTAATATATAAATATTTTTTTTCAACATTTTCTTGATATATTAAGATAAAAAAAAACAAGATAAATTCACATGAGAAGCAAAATTCTCTTTTGTTTTCAGAGAATATTAAATGTTGAATTCATTAGCAAATGTTTTTTTCTGCCTCAAAACTATTTGGAAGATTTATTCCAATAAATATCCTAATATAAATACAGTTTGCCGACCAGGGTATGATAGCTAGGATGGTAAATACGAATAACTAATTTAAATAACTAATTCACATTCTTAAACTATTTAAAAAAAAAAAGAAAAAAAGACTTTGCCCTCTTCAGTTTCACCCGACCATCCTCATTCAATACAGACACTCATGCCAAAATGTTGGTGGTGAGAATGATCTATGAAACTGAGAAAATCAATTTCAGCAAACCTGAAACACAAAATCAATTCTGTGCACCCTGGCAGACTTTGGCACTGTTAAAGATGACGAGTTCACAGGTGTGAGTGTGTGTATGTGTGTGCGTTTTTGTGATTTATGAGGACATAAATCATGTGTATAATGACATGGGTATGACACTGGTATTGGGATGCAAACATGAAATATGAGGACATTTCATGAGTTCTCCTATTTAAAATACCTTTAAAAACATGTCAATCAGGCACCCTATCTGGATTTATGTGTTTAGCAGACTCTTTTTTTTTCAAAAGTGACTTACATAAGAGCCAACACTTCACATAATATACAATGCCGGGTTTAACAGAAAGCAAGCTACAGAAGAGGAGGAATGCAGAGCGGCAAATAAGCTGCAATGTTGGTAGTCAAAAGCCTGTCTATACGTGATAGTACACCTGGTCGGCGCAGTGTTTTCATGTCCCTGTTCAAAGATCAAGTTGAGCTCCAGAGGAAGAAGAGGGATGGCCTGGGGCGCCGCCCCCAGCAGAGAGAGCCCTTGCTGGGCATCCCACTCTGAGACCCATGAGCTCTGAAGAAGAAAAGCCAGGGAACCATAGCAATACCATTCTTTTACCCTTTCCCTTCTTTTCTCATGACTAGGGTACAAAGGCATGCTTTGGTGTCAAACCTCTTTATTTATTCATTTATTTGAAAATTTAGGAGCAACACAGCCTCTCAGGAGTTTTGGCCGAGTTTCTCAGGAGTTTTGGCCGAGTACCACAAGGCTAAATTATCCTCACCGAGGTGGTTTTCGTTAGCACTAAACGAAGGGCTTCATTACCGGTGTATCCTCCGCCCCACCAAAAGGGCACGCGAGCAAATTTATAAACCTAAATTAACTCCATGATGAAGGTCAAGAGCAGCAGATCTGTACAGAGGTTCTTCTAATGATCACACTGTATTGAAGACGTATGTTTTCCTTCAGTGCGAGTTGGACTTTGGTGGGATGGCCTGGTTTCGCACAAACACTTCGGCCTCTAAAGTCCAGCCGATAATGATGTTACTGATGGAACAAATAGATCACATCCCATAATGATGCCAGATAAATGACAAGGTACACTAACAAGTGCACGTGCTTGTAGCTGCAGTTCTTTTTTGGAACACCATATATTGGTCTAAAAATTGCTTCTTTGTTCCTTCTGTGAATTTGTTAGTTTTCCTAACAAGTACCTAAAATTGAACAACCTTTATAGTGGAGGGTCAGCGGGCGACAGAGACGGGAAACAAAGGGATGAGAACGGGAAATGCTTTTTTCAGGAACCATTTTGCTTGCCTGATGTTGTTAGTTACTAGTACCTACTTAAATTGAAATACATAATCTAAAAATCCCAAATTATTAACACATTCTGGTTATAAAAAAAAACAACGTAGATACACTCACCTAAAGGATTATTAGGAACACCTGTTCAATTTCTCATTAATGCAATTATCTGATCCACCAATCACATGGCAGTTGCTTCAATGCATTTAGGGGTGTGGTCCTGGTCAAGACAATCTCCTGAACTCCAAAGTGAATGTCAGAATGGGAAAGAAAGGGGATTTAAGCCATTTTGAGCGTGGCGTGGTTGTTGGTGCCGGACGGGTCGGTCTGAGTATTTCACAATCTGCTCAGTTACTGGGATTTTCACGCACAACCATTTCTAGGGTTTACAAAGAATGGTGTGAAAAGGGAAAAACATCCAGTTTGCGGCAGTCCTGTGGGTGAAAATGCCTTGTTGATGCTGGAGGGCAGAGGAGAATGGCCGACCGATTCAAGCTGATAGAAGAGCAACTTTGACTGAAATAACCACTCGTTACAACCGAGGTCTGCAGCAAAGCATTTGTGAAGCCACAACACGCACAACCTTGAGGCGGATGGGCTACAACAGCAGAAGACCCCACCGGGAACCACTCATCTCCACTACAAATAGGAAAAAGAGGCTACAATTTGCACGAGCTCACCAAAATTGGACAGTTGAAGACTGGAAAAATGTTGCCTGGTCTGAGTCTCGATTTCTGTTCAGAATTTGGCGTAAACAGAATGAGAACATGGACCCATCATGCCTTGTTACCACTGTGCAGGCTGGTGGTGGTGGTGTAATGGTGTGGGGGTGTTTTCTTGGCACACTTTAGGCCCCTTAGTGCCAATTGGGCATCGTTTAAATGCCATGTTTCATTACAGGATTAAATTACATTTTAAAATATATTAACAGAAACCAGTTTATTGAAGTTGCAATAATATTTCACAGTATTGTGTTTTTTACTGTATTTTTGATCAAATAAATGCAGCCTTGGTGAGATTAAGAGACTTATAAAAACATCAAAAAACCTTAATGTTGACCGGTAGACTGTTAATAAAATCAGAAATATATTAAAATAAATAGATTTAAATGCAATTAAATATATTTATTTGATCATTTATCTCATTTCACGTATACCGATCAGGTGTAACATGATGACACTGACAGCCGAAGTGAATAACACTGATGATCTCTTCATCACGGCACCTGTCAGTGGTGGGATATATTAGGCAGCAAGTGGACATTTTGTCCTCAAAGTTGATGTTAGAAGGAGGAAAAATGGGCAAGCGTAAGGATTTGAGCGAGTTTGATAAGGGCCAAATTGTGATGGCTAGACAAGTGGGTCAGAAGATCTCCAAAACTCAATGGAAGAAGGTGACCTGGTCTGATGAATCACTTGGATGGTCACTTACCTGGGAAACACATGGCAACAGGATGCACTATGGGAAGAAGGCGAGCCGGCGGAGGCAGTGTGATGCTTCGGTCAATGTTCTGCTGGGAAACCTTGGGTCCATCCATCCATGTGGACGTTACTTTGACACGTACCACCTACCTAAGCGTTGTTTAGACCAGGGGTCTTCAACGTTTTTCAGGGCAAGGACCCCTTAGATGAGCGAGACACGGAGCAGGGACTCGCGATTCGGACTTTATGGCTCGCGATTCGGACTTTATGGCTCGCGATTCGGACTTTATGGCTCGCGATTCGGACTTTATATCTTGCGATTCGGACTTTATATCTCGCGATTCGGACTTTATATCTCGCGATTCGGACTTTATAGCTCGCGATTCGGACTTTATGGCTCGCGATTCGGACTTTATAGCTCGCGATTCGGACTTTATAGCTCGCGATTCGGACTTTATATCTCGCGATTCGGACTTTATAGCTCGCGATTCGGACATTATGTCTTGCGATTCGGACTTTATGGCTCGCGATTCGGACTTTATTGCTCGCGATTCGGACTTTATAGCTCGCGATTCGGACTTTATGGCTCGCGATTCGGACTTTATGGCTCGCGATTCGGACTTTATGGCTCGCGATTCGGACTTTATGGCTCGCGATTCGGACTTTATAGCTCGCGATTCGGACTTTATAGCTCGCGATTCGGACTTTATGGCTCGCGATTCGGACTTTATGGCTCGCGATTCGGACTTTATGGCTCGCGATTCGGACTTTATGGCTCGCGGTTCGGACTTTATGGCTCGCGATTCGGACATTACGGCTCGCGATTCGGACATTACGGCTCGCGATTCGGACTTTATGGCTCGCGATTCGGACATTATGGCTCGCGATTCGGACTTTATGGCTCGCGATTCGGACATTACGGCTCGCGATTCGGACTTTATGGCTCGCGATTCGGACTTTACGGCTCGCGATTCGGACATTACGGCTCGCGATTCGGACTTTATGGCTCGCGAATCGGACTTTATGGCTCGCGATTCGGACTTTATGGCTCGCGATTCGGACATTATGGCTCGCGATTCGGACTTTATAGCTCGCGATTCGGACTTTATGGCTCGCGATTCGGACTTTATATCTCGCGATTCGGACTTTATAGCTCGCGATTCGGACATTATGGCTCGCGATTCGGACTTTATAGCTCGCGATTCGGACTTTATGGCTCGCGATTCGGACTTTATAGCTCGCGATTCGGACTTTAATATTTAGGTAAAATTTGTCTATGGTAAAAATTAAAAGAGCTCATAGCGACGCCATCATGGCCCTTCTTTATTAATTCAAGTGGAGGTGACGTATTTCCTGTTTGAGAGTGGAGCTCCACTCGCCCACGGTCTGCAGTCAGACCCTTCTCATTTTTCGGCCGATTCGACATGTTGAATCGGCGTCGGGGCGTCGGTGAGAGAGAGAACTCTGATTGGCTGTTCAGCATAGTAAACGAGTCAGTTCACGAGAATATATAGCAAAAGTTATGAAAGCAAGCGAATAAGTCATGACGGCACCGACGGAAGCTTGTTCTAATTTCACGTCCTCTTACCCGAGCACTCGAACGCACGAATATTTTCATCATAACATGAGAGGAGTGGAATAAAGCACGTGATCAGCATGACTGATATTCAAAACGGTCAGCAAGCGCTGCTTTGTATATGGTTTGTATACTTGCCGTCTTGGTTTCGCTTTCCCCTTTTGAATGACGAATATAGACAAATATATCTGCTTAAATAGACAGTCATCTAATTTATATGCAGGCGCTAGTTGACAGTCGGCTTAAATTCTTTTGGTGCTCAAGCTCATATTTTTCCGCCGACATGAGCGACAACACCGTCGGCTTCCGTCGCCGCTAGTTCTTGGACGTCGGGTTGGTGTGTTTAAACAGAACTTCACATTTTAATTTTACTATCAGGCGATCCATTCTGGCGAGTTAAATTGTATATAAATTATTAGCCAGTAGCATTTTCAAATTATAGTCTGCGTTGACAGTATCATGAGATCACGTGACTGCACGTGGACGGAAGGGTTTTATGAAAGCTGTTAATGTAATACTATTTGTAAAATAAAATATATTTTATTTAAATTTGACTTTGTGATGTTTTTACACGTTTTATTTTTTTTTAATTATTTGTGATCAAACATTAATTGACGGACCCCCTGCAATACCGCCGCGGACCCCCTAGGGGTCGCGGACCCCCGGTTGAAGACCCATGGTTTAGACCATTGTACACCCTTTCATGGAAGCGGTATTCCCTGGTGGCTGTGGCTCTTTCAGCAGGATAAGCACACAAAGCAAAAATGGTTCTGGAATGGTTTTAGGAGCACAACAACGAGTTTGAGGAGTTGACTCGGCCTCCAAATTCCCCAGATCTCAATCCAATCGAGCATATGTGGGATTTGCTGAACAAACAAGTCTGATCCACCTCGCAACTTACAACATATTGGTGCGGATCCCACAGAACACCTTCAGCATTTACATTTAGTCATTTAGCAGACGCTTTTATCCAAAGCGACTTACAAGTGAGACAATTAGGGGTTAGGTGCCTTGCTCAAGGGAACCTTAGTCATGGTATCGAAGGTGGAGAGAGTTTTATTCACAATCCCCACTTTCAATTCCTGCCGGCATGGGAATCGAACCAACAACCTTCAGGTTACAAGACCCCTCACCATCAGGGTCAGGGCTGTTTTGGCAGCAAAAGGGGACCAACACAATATTAGGAAGGTGGTCATAATGTTATGCCTGATCATATATATGTTTTTTTTTAAATTCAGAAATATAAAAACAGATTTAAATTTGTTCATATTGTTTCATATATTTACGTTTTTATACTTATAATTTTATTACGTTTTTTTTTTTTTTAAACAGCCATATGAAATATATTCGTCGAGTGTCACATTCTACTTCAGTTTTCATTAGTTTGTTTCTCTTAATTGCCCGTTTCTTGTGTTCTTTTGTTCGCGCCAGTCCTTAGTGAGGCATAGATATTCGTTTAACGCTCACACCTGTTAGAGTTGCTTATCTTCCCTCACTTTCATCCGTTCATCGTTCCAGTGTTGTTTGTGCTGTGCACGTCGAGTCGTTGAGTAATATATATATTTGATTACCTCAGTTTGCTTTTCTTGATAAACAACGCTCCTATTTTGAAACCCTTGGCCTATCTTCATCATATTTGGACTTAAAATGTTATAAAACAATAATTCAAGTGCCGTTTTAACACTTTATCCCCGTTTCACAGACAAGGTTTAAGCCTAAGATTAAAATCTATGTTTGAGCTGTTTTAACTGAAATCTTGCTCTGTGCCATTGTTTTGTCTGAGGATGCACACCGGTAATGATTTTTCTATGTTTATAAAAGGTACTTAAATGTCCTAATTGTCTAATTTAAATGCTATTTTTAAACGGAATGGCAGGGAAAGTCTCGAGAATCCTCAGACTAACAAACACACTCGCGGTGTAGTTCGGCAGGTGTTGTCTGCTCCATAATGTATATGACATCGGGGAGGCTGGGCAGTCGTGTGTGTGAGCGGAGCGCAGGAACGGCTCACTGTCGGACACACATGTCACGGCCGTCTCAACCTCGCCTCTCCACGGAGCAGTCGAACACACGCCTGACAAATCTGTACAAGCAGTCATCTGCTCACTCAGCTGTGCACACACACACACACACACACTTAAACAAAAAAAACAGAAACGCAGCGAGAAAAGTCACAGCGATCAATGGCAGACTGCAGAAGATATGCCAAATTCTCAATGTTTTATCATTTTGTTGTTGACTGAAGATGTTTGGTTTAATATACGGTAGACAACAGCAGTTCATGAGATCAATACCGACTTCATAAAATAGGCATACCTTATGCAATGTAACTATCTTTGGATAAAAGCGTTTACCAAATGCAAATGTAATGTAAATCTGTTGAAATGACCTCCCCATTGTGTTTTTCAAAATTAACAGTTAATTTCTTGTTCGTTTTAGATTTAATAAGAAATTACACGTCATTTTAGCCCACTTTTTACAGTGCTAATGATTTGAATTGCTGTAATGTGAAGAAGAAAAATCATTCTCATTTCTCACAAAACATTTATTCAAGTGATCAAAGTTTCTATGTGAATAAAAGCCTAAAGTAAACCTGTTAAACAAGTCTCTTCAGAAAACTTGGACTAAACCACTTAATTCATAATATTTACGATCTCTTTATGCACTTTTTGAAGTGTTAAAGTGACACTACTAAATAATCAATATCTTAATTTGAGTTCTGAAGGTGAACGAAGGTCTTACGGCTGTAGAACGAGAGGAATTAATGACTGAACTTCATTTTTGGCTGAACTAACCTTATAAAATGAATCACTGTGTCGCAGTAATATTTACTCTAAGAGAGTAAAAAGTACAGCAAAATAATATCTAGAAAACTGTATTACTGAGAATAATGAAAATTATTTAAATTAGAGAGAAAAAACGAGAGAACAAATGATAAAACAAGATAGATAGATAGATAGATGATAGATAGATAGATAGATGATAGATAGATAGATAGATAGATAGATAGATAGATAGATAGATAGATAGATAGATAGATAGATAGATAGATAGATAGATAGATAGATAGAAAGATAGATAGAACGAAAGAACGATATAGATAGATATAGATAGATAGATAGAACAAAAGAAGGATAGATGATAGATAGATAGATAGATAGATAGATAGATAGATAGATAGATAGAAAGAAAGAACAATAGATAGATAGATAGATGATAGATAGATAGATAGATAGATAGATAGATAGATAGATAGATAGATAGATAGATAGATAGATAGATAGATAGATAGATAGATAGATAGATAGATAGATAGATAGAATGAAAGAACAATATAGATAGAGAGATAGAGAAATGGATTATTTAAAGATAGATAGATAGAACGAAAGAACAATAGATAGATAGATAGATAGATAGAACGAAAGAAAGATAGATAGAACGAAAGAACGATATAGATAGATATAGATAGATAGATAGAACGAAAGAAGGATAGATGATAGATAGATAGATAGATAGATAGATAGATAGATAGATAGATAGATAGATAGATAGATAGATAGATAGATAGATAGATAGATAGATAGAAAGAACAATAGATAGATAGATAGATAGATAGATAGATAGATAGATAGATAGATAGATAGATAGATAGATAGATAGATAGATAGAACGAAAGAACAATATAGATAGAGAGATAGAGAAATGGATTATTCAAAGATAGATAGATAGATAGATAGATAGATAGATAGATAGATAGATAGATAGATAGATAGATAGATAGATAGATAGATAGATAGAACGAAAGAACAATAGATAGATAGATAGATGATAGATAGATAGATAGATAGATAGATAGATAGATAGATAGATAGATAGATAGATGATAGATAGATAGATAGATAGATAGATAGATAGATAGATAGATAGATAGATAGATAGATAGATAGATAGATAGATAGATAGAACGAAAGAACAATAGATAGATAGATAGATAGAACGAAAGAAAGATAGATAGAACGAAAGAACGATATAGATAGATAGATAGAACGAAAGAAGGATAGATGATAGATAGATAGATAGAAAGAAAGAACAATAGATAGATAGATAGATGATAGATAGATAGATAGATAGATAGATAGATAGATAGATAGATAGATAGATAGATAGATAGAATGAAAGAACAATATAGATAGAGAGATAGAAAAATTGATTATTTAAAGATAGATAGATAGAACGAAAGAACAATAGATAGATAGATAGATAGATAGAACGAAAGAAAGATAGAACGAAAGAACGATATAGATAGATATAGATAGATAGATAGAACGAAAGAAGGATAGATGATAGATGATAGATAGATAGATAGATAGATAGATAGATAGATAGATAGATAGATAGATAGATAGATAGATAGAACGAAAGAACAATAGATAGATAGAACGAAAAAACGATATAGATAGATATAGATAGATAGATAGAACGAAAGGATAGATAGATAGAACGAAAGAAGGATAGATGATAGATAGATTGAACGAAAGAACGATAGAACGATAGATAGAACGATAGATAGATAGATAGATAGATAGATAGATAGATAGATAGATAGATAGATAGATAGATAGATAGATAGATAGATAGATAGAAAGATAGAACGAAAGAACAATATAGATAGAGAGATAGAGAAATGGATGATTTAAAGATAGATAGATAGATAGATAGATAGATAGATAGATAGATAGATAGATAGATAGATAGATAGATAGATAGATAGATAGATAGATAGATAGATAGATAGATAGATAGATAGATAGATAGATAGAATGAAAGAACAATATAGATAGAGAGATAGAGAAATGGATTATTTAAAGATAGATAGATAGAACGAAAGAACAATAGATAGATAGATAGATAGATAGAACGAAAGAAAGATAGATAGAACGAAAGAACGATATAGATAGATATAGATAGACAGATAGAACGAAAGAAGGATAGATGATAGATAGATAGATAGATAGATAGATAGATAGATAGATAGATAGATAGATAGATAGATAGATAGATAGATAGATAGATAGATAGATAGAACGAAAGAACAATAGATAGATAGATAGATAGATAGATAGATAGATAGATAGATAGATAGATAGATAGATAGATAGATAGATAGATAGATAGATAGATAGATAGAACGAAAGAACAATATAGATAGAGAGATAGAGAAATGGATTATTCAAAGATAGATAGATAGATAGATAGATAGATAGATAGATAGATAGATAGATAGATAGATAGATAGATAGATAGAACAATAGATAGATAGATAGATAGATAGATAGATAGATAGATAGATAGATAGATAGATAGATAGATAGATAGATAGATAGATAGAACGAAAGAACAATAGATAGATAGATAGATAGATAGATAGATAGATAGATAGATAGATAGATAGATAGATAGATAGAACGAAAGAACAATAGATAGATAGATAGATAGATAGATAGATAGATAGATAGATAGATAGATAGATAGATAGATAGATAGATAGATAGATAGATAGATAGATAGATAGATAGATAGATAGATAGAACGAAAGAACAATATAGATAGAGAGATAGAGAAATGGATTATTCAAAGATAGATAGATAGATAGATAGATAGATAGATAGATAGATAGATAGATAGATAGATAGATAGATAGATAGATAGATAGATAGATAGATAGATAGAACGAAAGAACAATAGATAGATATAGATAGATAGATAGATAGATAGATAGATAGATAGATAGATAGATAGAACGAAAGAACAATAGATAGATATAGATAGATAGATAGATAGATAGATAGATAGATAGATAGATAGATAGATAGAACGAAAGAACAATAGATAGATATAGATAGATAGATAGATAGATAGATAGAACGAAAGGATAGATAGAACGAAAGAAGGATAGATGATAGATAGATAGATAGCTAGATAGCTAGATAGATAGATAGATAGATAGATAGATAGATAGATAGATAGATAGATAGATAGATAGATAGATAGACATAATGATAGAATGAAAGAACGATGGATAGACAGACAGATTAAACGATAGATGGATGAGATCTGCAGAGAGAGAGAGAGGGGGTGTAAGGCAGCAGTGGTGTCTCTCTGCCGGTCTCTCGGGGCAGGATTATGTGTCTGTATGCCCCAGGCAGAGCTGTTCTGAGGGGGGATTAGGCCTCCAGACCTGCTCCCCGGCTGGATTACCTCTCGCTGCCTGACTCTCCTCCTCTCAAACACTCCACTGAACCTCCAGCAGAACTCCGACACATCTGCATCTCGTCCTCTGCACCAATTACTCCATGATACATGTGGAAAAACACGAGTTTATTTGACGAACTGAGCCGATGAGCTGCTCGTTATTGACGAATATGAGGGTTACAGTATTAAAAATGGCAGTTATAGACATGCTATGAATTCATATATTCCACACCCTCCCGCTCTCACCTCGGCAGTTCGACCGGACAAATTTCAACATCTCAGAGCAAGGATTCTTCTTCCCCAAATATTAAGCTCGGTCCCTGGAGCCGCATCACTGGACGAGCAGCATGAAGTGTGGCATATATTTGTCCCCGTGTCACTGATCGACCGCGGCTGGATATTACTCAACTGTGCAGGTGAGTTAGCGCAGATATTGTTAAAATTCTAAAGGTCAGTCCCAGAGCTGCTTGTTGCTGCTCGCGGTTCCACCCGAGTGAAGACGGAGTAGGGAGCATCCGCTCGTGTGATTTGCAAGTGCGCACGGCTGCAAAGATACCGTTTCTACATCTGTGCAGCTGCATTCTTCTGAATGATCTACAGTAATACAAATTGGCCGTTTAATTGACTGTAGCATTAAGAAAAAACATTTTATTTTCTAATCGCATCAGTTGAGTTTTAAAACCCAGTGAGCTGCCTTGATGTCAGTTGTCTACATAGGCAGCACCCTTCTAAGGGAGCATCCATAATGCTTTACATAGGCAGCAACTCCAGAGCAGGGATATTATTAGCTAAAACTAAACTAAATAAATAGTTACTTGAAATAATAATTTAAAAAAAAAAATAACTGAAACAAACCTAGTGGCCAAAACATTCCTCATTTTTGCTAAATTAAAACGAAAAATAAATTTGAAAAAAAACTAGACAAAAATAAAAATCTAATTTAAAATGTAAAAAATATAATAGGTTCTATCTTAATGATACACTCTAAAAATAACCAAAGTTGGGTTGTTTTTAAACCCATTGGTTGGGTTAAATTTTTTGACCCAACCTGCTGGGTAGTTTTATTTAAAAATCACGATATGCCAGTCTTAAAATGAGCCCAAAATAAGTTGGAAATGAAAAATCAGACACATAATAACTAAAGGAAACCTTTAACAGTTTAACTAATATTTATTAAACATATTAATAAATGTTCATTTATTAAACATAATAATACATGTTCATTTCCATCCTATTTTGGGTTCATTTTAAGCAATAGATACAGTTATTTTTAATAGCGGAGTTAAATAAAACTACCCAAAAATTTTTGTTGTTTTTAACCCAGCATTATTTTAGTGTAAAATAACACTGATCCAGAATTTAATGTTTTCATACTGCTAAACTAATAATTTATTTTAAATAAATATTATTCTATTCTATTATTATAATAATAATATATTATATCATTGATTTTCAAGTAAATATTTGTTCTAATAAACATACAAAAGAATTGTAGCACAAATATGTCCATTTTAATTGCTTCATACTATTTTTGTTACCTTTCAGAGTTGAATCAAAATTTCAATACATGCACCACCTTTTTTTTTTTCAAACATCAGGGCATTCTGGGATTGCTTTCTGTGTGTCACATGCAACTCTGCATTTGAGTTTAAGCAAATCTTTCCTTTTCAAGTCGTCATTTCTACAGCGCTTTCAAATCAATGATGCAAACAGAATTCAGTTCTCTAAAAAGACAACAGTGTCATTGTTCATCTGAAGTCAGTTCAGTGTTATCTACCCCTTCTGGAACACCTATGATCCCTTAAAATACGGTCATGGTAGGAGCTCACTAGGATTTGTAACACAGCTATTATGTTTAAGGGAACACACCGATATAAAAAATACACATCACATCCCAGCTTATGATATGGATCTCACAACAGCGACGCCGTTAACTCGGTAACAAGCGTTTAATTGGCCCTGTCTGAGAATGGAAACGTGTTTTACTGTATTGAATCTCGACATAGAATAAATACACTTGGCACGCTCATTATTACTAATCCTGAGAGGCTAGTGAGTGTGTGTGTTTGTGTGTGTGTGTGTGGCGGGATGCAGACAGTTGGCAAGCGTGTGCTGCAGCTCCTTAACAAACCCGTCACACACTCGTTCGTACACACACACACACACACACACTATGCTCTAACCCTCACACTAGGGGTCAGCGACCCGCATATATTAGGCACACCATCGAATGCAAATGAGCCGGCTTGGCTTGTCCTCTACCCCTTCCTCTGCCCCAAACACAGCAATGCTCTCACTCACTTTTCCCAATCTAGGCTTAAGTTGAAGTTCAGTGTCATGTCACGCCTACAGGCCTCTTTTTGCCATCTATGTGAGTGTTATACATTACATACAGTTTGTGGTTCAATATATCATAACTTGGCATGAAATGCACAAAACAAAAAGTTAACAATTTTCACTCAGAAATTTTGTGTTTTCTTGTAAAACATACTCCAATAGTCTATACGTTTCTAATCATTAGTGGTGTTTGCTAAGCATCTCTATTACTGGCGCAAACTTCTGGTTAGGGATTTGAACAGAGCCATTACCCGAACACCTGTGCGTCCCGACCAGGTGCAGGAGACCAGCGACGAGCAATCTGTCTGTATGATGTGGAACAATAAGAGCCAATTAGAACATATTTGTTGTTGAACATTCAGTTATGTGGAGATCGCACACCAATCGACCACCCACAGCACTGATGAGAATGCATAGCAACGCCCTGGCAACCGCACCCAACACCCTGCATGGACAAACACTGTTGACATTTTCTTCAGAAAAAAAAATGGAAAAATATTGTATCATAAATTTTGATCTTAAAATTGGCCACAGAACAGAAAAATCTTGATGGAATCTTGAACAGTTCTTTTAAATAGCAATGAAACTGAATGGAGATTAGAATGACAGACGGAACGACAGAATGTCACACAGACGGACAGACAGATTTTTCAGAAAAAAAGATAGAACAATAGATTGGATAGAAAGATAGATAGATGATAGATAAAATGATAGAACGACAGAGAACAACAGATAGATGGATATAATGAACGATAGAATGATCGATAGGTAGAACGATAAACAGAATGATATAGATAAAATGATAGATAGATAGATATGAACAATAAAACAAATGATAGAAATAACGAACGATTGAGTGATAGAATGATAGATCAATAGACAGACAGATTGAACGATAGAACAATAGATAGATAGACAGAAAGATAGACAGATAGATAGAACGCGCAATAAATGGTATAACGAACAATATAATGAACGATCGATAGACAGAACGTCAGATAAAATGATAGAATGATAGACAGAACGATAGATAGATATAACGAACGATAGAATGATATAATGAATGATAGATAATGAACAAACAAATAAACTATAGATATAACGAAAGAATGAACAATCGGTTGATAGGTAGAACGATAGATAGACAGATAGGATAGAAAGATAGATGACAGTCAGATAAAATGATAGAATGACAGAGAACGACAGATAGTAAGATATAATGAACGCTAGATATAACGAACGATAGAACAATATAATGAACGATAAATATAACGAACGATAGAACAATATAATGAACGATAGATATAACGAACGATAGAAGAATATAATGAGCGATAGATATAACGATCAATATAATGAGCGATAGACATAACGAGCGATAGAACGATAGATATAACGGACGATAGAACAATATAATGAACGATATATAACGAACGATTTCACGAACGATAGATATAATGAACGATATAATGAACGATAGATATAACGAACGATATAATGAACGATAGATATAACGAACGATATAATGAACGATAGATATAACGAACGATAGATATAACGAACGATAGACCGATATAATGAACGATAGATATAACGGACGATATAATGAACGATAGATATAACGAACGATTTCACGAACGATAGATATAACGAACGATATAATGAACAATAGATATAACGAACGCTAGATATAACGAACGATAGACCGATATAATGAACGATAGATATAACGGACGATATAATGAACGATAGATATAACAAACGATAGACCGATATAATGAACGATAGATATAACAAACGATAGACCGATATAACGAACGATAGATATAACGAACGATAGACCGATATAATGAACGATAGATATAACGAACGATAGACCGATATAATGAACGATAGATATAACGAACGATATAATGAACAATAGATATAACGAACGCTAGATATAACGAACGATAGACCGATATAATGAACGATAGATATAACGGACGATATAATGAACGATAGATATAACAAACGATAGACCGATATAATGAACGATAGATATAACAAACGATAGACCGATATAACGAACGATAGATATAACGAACGATAGACCGATATAATGAACGATAGATATAACGAACGATAGACCGATATAATGAACGATAGATATAACGGACGATATAATGAACGATAGATATAACGAACGATAGACCGATATAATGAACGATAGATATAACGAACGATAGACCGATATAATGAACGATAGATATAACGGACGATATAATGAACGATAGATATAACGAACGATAGACCGATATAATGAACGATAGATATAACGAACGATAGACTGATATAATGAACGATAGATATAACGGACGATATAATGAACGATAGATATAACGAACGATAGATATAACGAACGATAGACCGATATAATGAACGATAGATATAACGGACGATATAATGAACGATAGATATAACGAACGATAGACCGATATAATGAACGATAGATATAACGAACGATAGGCCGATATAATGAACGATAGATATAACGGATAGAACGATATAATGAACGATAGATATAACGGACGATATAATGAACGATAGATATAACAAACGATAGACCGATATAATGAACGATAGATATAACGAACGATAGGCCGATATAATGAACGATAGATATAACGGATAGAACGATATAATGAACGATAGATATAACGAACGATAGATATAACGAACGATAGACCGATATAATGAACGATAGATATAACGGACGATATAATGAACGATAGATATAACGAACGATAGACCGATATAATGAACGATAGATATAACGGATAGAACGATATAATGAACGATAGATATAACGAACGATAGATATAACGAACGATAGACCGATATAATGAACGATAGATATAACGGACGATAGACCGATATAATGAACGATAGATATAACGAACGATAGAAGAATATAATGAGCGATAGATATAACGAACGATAGACCGATATAATGAACGATAGATATAACGGACGATATAATGAACGATAGATATAACGGACGATATAATGAACGATAGATATAACGAACGATAGACCGATATAATGAACGATAGATATAACGAACGATAGACTGATATAATGAACGATAGATATAACGGACGATATAATGAACGATAGACATAACGAACGATAGATATAACGAACGATAGACCGATATAATGAACGATAGATATAACGGACGATATAATGAACGATAGACATAACGAACGATAGATATAACGAACGATAGACCGATATAATGAACGATAGATATAACGGACGATATAATGAACGATAGATATAACAGACGATAGAACGATATAATGAACGATAGATATAACGAACGATAGATATAACGAACGATAGACCGATATAATGAACGATAGATATAACGGACGATATAATGAACGATAGACATAACGAACGATAGATATAACGAACGATAGACCGATATAATGAACGATAGATATAACGGACGATATAATGAACGATAGATATAATGAACGATAGACCGATATAATGAACGATAGATATAACGGACGATAGACCGATATAATGAATGATAGATATAACGAACGATAGACTGATATAATGAATGATAGATATAACGGATAGAACGATATAATGAACGATAGATATAACGAACGATAGACCGATATAATGAACGATAGATATAACGAACGATAGACCGATATAATGAACGATAGATATAACAAACGATAGACCGATATAATGAACGATAGATATAACAAACGATAGACCGATATAATGAATGATAGATATAACGGATAGAACGATATAACGAACGCTAGATATAACGAACGATAGACCGATATAATGAACGATAGATATAACGAACGATAGACCGATATAATGAACGATAGATATAACGGTCGATATAATGAATGATAGATATAACAGACGATAGAACGATATAATGAACGATAGATATAACGAACAATATAATGAACAATAGATATAAAGAACAAATGATAGGTAGAACGATAGATAGACAGAATGACAGATAAAATGACAGACAGACAGATAGATCGATAGATAGATAGATAGATAGATAGATAGATAGATAGATAGATAGATAGATAGATAGATAGATAGATAGATAGAACAGAAAAAATAATAGAATGACGGACAGATAGACAGACAGAATTTATTATTACAATTTGAGGAGTAAATGTCATCTAGGAGAAACAGCTGAGAAATTAAAGGGGCGTCCTTTGAGATTTTCCGTTCCGGTGGGTGGTTTTTAATATTTTGCAAAAAGGCATAAACTCAAACTCGTCATTATCATCACATCCCGCCTTAAATTAGTCTAGTGACGACTGAATCGACCACATTTTTTCTCATCATCACTATATAAACTGGCCACAAATAGTTTAGCACAAAAATGCAAGTAGACAAGCTTGACACCGTGTGATTGCTTAACCCCTTAAGGCACAGATTTGTTCAAATCTGTCAATTATTTGCACAGTTGTTTGTTTCAACAAACTATGCAGTTCCAATGCAACTATTAAGCAGTGCGGTTGCCAGGTGCGTGCGTTATCCAGCAAGAAGTCCAAACCTCTTCCTAAAGTTGTCTCCTTGTACGGCACCCGAAAAATATTCACGGATGGTAAACGAGCGGCTTAAACTGGGTTCCAGCTGTCTGTGTTTGTCAAAGAGACGGACATTCTAATGGAGAGTCGATTTGTTTTGCATTGCAATCGCGAGCTTCCATAAAACCATGACCAATTAACACAATAACATGTCCAGAGTCTTCAGTAAATGAACACAGCCGCGTGTTTATATGCACACACCCACGCACGAGCACACACACACACACACACACACACACACACACACACACACCCTCAAACCGCTCGCTGGCACACATATGTGGGCTCTGTGAATGTTGGCAGCGTGTAAGTCTTGCAGCGGAGTGGATAAGATGTGCTGTCAGGTCTTGTCTGCAGGCAGTGTGCGTGTATTCCCTGCCACAGAGACTAAATAGGAGTTTAATTCTGTTAACAGCCAGTTCACCGCGAACTCTGCGGGGCCCGGGCCCCCGGTCCACCAGGCGGTGGAAGCCCGTGGAGGAGCGATAACTGCTGGGAGCCAAATAAAAAATCGATGAGGAGCTTCGCGGATACGGGTGGAATTTAACGGCGATTTCTGCTTTACTCTCTCCAGACCTGAGCTGGGGAAAGCGCCATTGATTTTCCCTCTCTCTGCATCTTAGCCTTGTTCTCTTTCAATAAATATCAGCCGCATGGGCGGGCAACGAGGGCGAAACGCGTCGACCAACACTTCAGGACTGTCTTGCGGTAGGACTGTCGGTCAGTGGCGTTTGGAAGTCGGATTTTGTACCTCTCAGCCGCTAGTTCAGAGGATTCCTCACTCTCGCAACTGAGCTATTCTGTGTGCATTCGCTGACAATGGACATGTGCCCATGTTTTATTCAGCTCCCTTTAGATCAATAATGCACTGTGAAGAAGAGTCCTGGAGAGAGAGAGAGAGAGAGAGAGAGTGGTATAAGAGTCAGAACATCATTGCACACACACACGAATAAAGACTAAAATCTTCTTTCTACACCATCAGCTTCATTTAGCTTCAGTTGTGTCTCCCTCTTCAGGACACCACAAATCCCAATGAATCAAACTCTAATCTGCATGATGAAAGTTTTTTTTTTTTTTCAAACGGAAAAAAAATATTAAAGGGATAGTTCACCCCAAAAATGATTTACTCACCCTCAATCCATTCTAGGTATTTATGACCACAATCTGAGAAATATCCTGGTGCTTCCAAGCTTTATAATGGTCGTGAATGGGGGCGGGGGGATTTTGAAGCCCAAAAAAATGCATCCATACATCTTAAAAATAATTTGTTCAAATCTGTCTATTATTTGCACAGTTGTTTGTTTCAACAAACTATGCAGTTCCAATGCAACTATTAAGCAGTGCGGTTGCCAGGTGCGTGCGTTATCCAGCAAGAAGTCCAAACCTCTTCCTAAAGTTGTCTCCTTGTACGGCACCCGAAAAATATTCACGGATGGTAAACGAGCGGCTTAAACTGGGTTCCAGCTGTCTGTGTTTGTCAAAGAGACGGACATTCTAATGGAGAGTCGATTTGTTTTGCATTGCAATTTTGAAGCCCCCAAAAATGCATCCATCCATCTTAAAAATAATCCATAAAAGTCTTCTGAAGCAAAGCGATGGGTTTTTGTAAGAAAAACATACATATTTAAAACTAGCTAACGGCAGACAACCACCTTTAAAACCTTAAGGATTAGTTTTGTGACGTTTTGCTCTATCCTCGGCGCTTCCGCGTTACGTCAGAGGTCACTCTTCCGCCGCAAGTCGCTACTTAATATAGTTTATTGCAAAGTTTTACATATGGATATTTTTCTTACAAAATCAATCGCTTCAGAAGGATTTATTAACCCTCTGGAGTCGTATGGATCACTTTTACGATGGATGGATGCATTTTTGGGGGCTTCGAAATCTCACCCTTCTTTGGAAGCGCCAGGATATTTTTAAATCCATCTCTGATTGTGTTTGTCTGAAAGAAGAAAGTCATATATACACCTATGATGGCTTGAGGGGTGAGTAAATCATGGGATCATTTTCATTTTTTTAACTAAACTACAACAGCAACACTGCCTCGTAGGAAATGTGTCATTACACACCTCAGAATGCAGCAACCGACCAATCAGAATCAAATGGAATGCAAGGAATTATTTACAATTCTAAACAGTTTGTGCTAATTGGACACATTTAATTCCATATGAAAAAGCCCTAAAGCAGCTCGCGTCCTGTGACTCGGGTCCCCAGTGTCGCGAGCAAGAGTGACAAAGCTTCCATCTGTCAGCGAGGACCAGAGGTCTCAGAGAAGGCCAGACCTGCACTGAGGGCCGATCCAGCCCACAGCAGGGGCCCGGGGACTAAAGAAACAGACAGTCTGTCACACAAACACTGCTGATATCCTGATCATCGAAGACGAGCCCCATTTTACACTGAGCTCTGTAGAGTTGAACAGATCTTCTCACTTGCTTGTTCACGGAGGCATTATCTTGAAATAAAATCAAATACTAATTAACTGTAAAAATTGATGGCGTTCAATACTTGAGATTTATCATGCATGAAGATATACTGTTTAATGTATACACTGCCTTGGGTGTATTTTTGCAGGTCCTGCCCTTTTTAGTGTACAAATTGATGTACACTACAGAGTATTTTCTATTTAACGTGAGCGAGTCTCCAAAGACCATTTAAAGACAGTAAGTGAAATATAAAATATTCCAATTAAAGGCACTTGGTATGGTATTGTTGATTGCTTCCTGAGGGGGAAATGTGCATCTAATTGATGTTTTTGAGCGTTGTGCTGAAATGTTTATTTTCTCACCATCAGCCTTCATCAATATGCTCGAACGCCTGGTCACATGGATCCTTCTGTGTGTGCGGCTCTCGTCCTCTCCATGTTGAGCACGGTCACTGACCCAAAGTGTTCAGTTTCGGTGCAAATTGCTGCTCAGCTCCAACCAATCAGGATGCGATATGCAAAAAACACATTTGTCACTGTAGCAAAACACAAAATTAACACGCAACCCCATTTTGCAGCATACGTACACTTACTGGACTTTATTTGATGCTCAGTTGATCCTGAAGTGAGCAAATGAAGATGGACAAGCCAAGAGTAGACGAAGGAGAGCGAACCCAGTATTAACATCCGTCTCGGGTGATCCGATCACAGAGACGTGTGCGACCGCTTCACATTTGCTAATGCGGCAGGACAATCAATCAAGCTGTCAATCAAAAGTGGCTCTAAAACAAGGGTTTCAATTTGCCGGTTGTAGAAATCCTACATATACATTCCAAGATTTAAGGATGCCAATCATAAGAACTTAGCATGTGACGTTGATAAGTTAAAGGGATAGTTCACCCAAAAATTATTCCATGACTATCTTCTTTCAGACAAAGACTTTTGAATCATTGCATCACAGCATACCAACGTTATAAATAAATATCAATACTTGATCAAATATCAAGTTGTGTAAAATAAAATGAGACGTTCTCCACACACATATCGCAAACCCCTCCGCGATTACACCGATTATTAGTGCCACAGGGCCTGAGAACTTCTGATGACATGAAGGTATTTACAGTGTGTGTGTGTCCCCACAGGTACTAATAAATGTTGATTTTGTGGGCACATTTTTTTGGTCCCCATGAGGAAACAAGCTTATAAATCATACAGAATTATCTTTTTTGAAAATCTAAAATAGCAGAACATTTTGTGTGATGGGTAGGTTTAGGGGTGGGGGGGGCAGAATGTACAGTTTGTACAGTATAAAAACCATTATGCCTATGCAATGTCCCCATAAAACATGAAAACATGTGTGTCTGTGTGTTTGTTTGCGTGTGTGTGTGTGTGTTAATTCCCTACATTATGGGGACCAAATGTCCCCACAGGTATAGTAATACTAGTAAATTTTGATCTTGTGGGGACATTTTTTTGGTCCCCATGAGGAAACAAGCTTATAAATCATACAGAATTATCTTTTTCGAAACTCTAATATAGCAGAACATTTTGTGTGATGGGTAGGTTTAGGTGTAGGGGGACAGAATATACAGTTTGTACAGTATAAAAACCATTACGCCTATGCAATGTCCCCATAAAACATGAAAACACAACATATATATATATATATATGTGTGTGTGTGTATTCCCTATGGAGATCAAATGTCCCCACAAGTATAGTAATACTAGTAAATTTTGATCTTGTGGGGACATTTTTTTGGTCCCCGTGAGGAAACAAGCTTATAAATCATACAGAACTCTAAGATAGCAGAACATTTTGTGTGATGGGTAGGTTTAGGGGTAGGGGGACAGATTGTACAGTTTGTACAGTACAAAAACCATTACGCCTATGCAATGTCCCCATAAAACATGAAAACACAACGTGTGTGTGTGTGTGTGTGTGTGTGTGTATGGACTAAAACAATGAGAGAAAAAATGAGAACTGAGCAAAAAACTGGTCTCTAAATCCGCTTCCTGGAACCGCGCACTGGACTATCCATGCATGGAGAAACTGCAACTGACAACGGGTAGAAAACAGTGGCCTTCTTCCCGTTTTTAATTAGTATGTGTGTGTGATTGTATTTTATTTGCAGATGAGGGGTGAGGTGCTGGCAGAGTCGCTCCTGTGACCCACCTTACTGCACACACACGCTCGCTCGCTCTCAGATGCCGCTCTGACACTCAGCGATCAGCGTAATGAGCTATAGTCACCACAAAAGGTCAGAGGTCAAAGCTATTATACCGCATCTCCCCATTAAAACACGGCAACGTGGCCCGGGCAGCCGTCCTCACCCCTGCGCTCTACAACCACAATTAAGAGCAGGAACCACTGACCTGAAACACAGCAATTAATATAAAGAAATACAGTTAGTTTAATAGCGGCAGCACAAACACAAAGTAAAGATGCATACTTTGAAAGTGCACTAAACATACATCAAATCTGTGATGTCTAAAGATTTGCATTGGTTTTATAGAGCTGATTTGATGTGATCAAGCTTATAATAGTTTGTGCTCCAAACTTTGATCAACATGAACACGAAACAGGTGACTAAATCTCATAGACGTGCATTGACGGAGAAACCCAAGACATCTCTGTTTCTTCACAACCTATTTAATCTAATGAATCTTTCAATTGTACCACGTACTCGACGCACAGAGCAAACACACTATCATTTTAATCCGTGTTTTGCATCTAAACACTCTTAAAATCAAGATACATTTACTTGATTTGCATAGCAAAATGACTGAATAAATTAAGTCTTGTTTGAGTTCATGCTTAAAACATGAAAATAAACGCCGAAAATATCTGTCAGTGAGGTAAGAAAATATATAATCTTGTTTTCCCTTTTAATTACCAACTTAATTTTGACAGGTTCTTCATTTTAAAGGGATAGTTCACACGAAAATTACAATTCTGTCATCAAACAGATCCCAGATAGGAAAAAATAATACTATGGTAGTCAATCTGCTTGGTTACAAACATTCTTCTAAATATCTTCCTTCGTGCAGAACAAAGAAATTTATACAAGTTTGGAACAAGTTGAGGTGCGTGAGTAAAGGATGCCAGAATTTAAATTTGTTATGTGAATTATTCCTTTAAGTCATTTTTTTTTTTTTTTTAGATATTATTAATAGAAAACAAGATAAATGTATGTTTGTACTGGAGATATGCAGAAATACCCTTTTAACTCTTTTCTGCACAGCGACAAGCAATTAACTCCAATTAATCTGAAGCCTCTGTGAGAATCGGCGGAATACAGTCAGATATAACAAACACTCTCGATTATTATGGCTGACCTGTTTCTAATGTACATGGCCAAGGAGTTAATTGATATTGGTACAAAGAGGATCCTCCTCATTACCCCGGCACATGACATGCGTCCTTGATGAATCTCAGGATGTGTTTTCTTTTCTTTTCAGAAAGGGCAGGATGCTTTTGAGTAATTCCGTCGTCCGGCGGCGGCGGCGGCGGCGCCCGCGCCGCGCTCATATTAATAAGACAGCCATGAAGGTCTTTGTGTTTCTTTGAGTGTGTCAAGGGGCTAGAGATGATGACAAACGGTTGGAGATTGGCTGAATGAACATGAAGGGAGACAGCGGAAGATAAATGCACTTAAAGCAAGGGCAGAGTCGCTGTGAACGGTGCTGCTGGGGCGGAGCGCCCTCTGCTGGACAACAGGGGCGCGCAACAGCGGATATAGTAGCGTCAGTACAAGCATTGTACAGCGTGAAAAGCCAGATTTAACGATGTAATGACCATTTGTGCATTTTATTTAACATATTGCAGTTGCTGCTGGCTTATAGAAGCGATTAGAAGAAAATGTGACAACTTTCCCATGCTATTCGTGTACTGTTACACAATTATATGCCATTTTTAGAGCGAGTTCAAAAAAGATAAATTGCATGCTATATTTAAGCAGGGCTGGGTGGGTTACTTTTAAAATGCATTTCACTACAGATTACAAAATACATGCTTTAAAAAGTCATTTGTAGAGTATTTCGTTACATTACTCAAGTTTAGTCACTTCATCTAAATACTTTAGAATACTTTGGAATACTAATAAGTGTGGAACAAACACAAAAAAGGTCATTGTGAGTTTTTATCTCACAATTCTGACTTTTTCCCTCAGAATTGCGTGATATAAAGTTGCAATTGCGAGTTATAAAGTCAGAATTATGAGATATAAACTCACATACTGAATTCACAATTGCAAGAAAAAAGTCAGGATAGAAAGTTTATATCTCTATAACTTGCAATTGTGAGAAAAAGAAGTCAGAATTGTGAGGGGAAAAAACAAATTGTGAAAAAAAAGATGCAGTGACCTTTTTTACAATTATAAAATGACTCAAACAATTATCGCAAAGCATGAAAACAGTGGAAAACATGAAACTGAACTCGTCTTTTTCAGACGGTCAGAGTCAGAGAATCACCAATCGCTGTTTAAATGACATTAAAACTCAAAGTAATCACTTTGGTCATCTAAAACACTTTTCAGATGGAACTGTAATCTGATTACCACCCATTTAAAATGAAATACAGTGACTCAAATGTTGCATTTTAAATACGTAACTAAGTTACTTGTATTTCGTTACTCCCCAACCCTGCATATAAGTAAGTAAGGAAGTAAGTAAAGCCTTGTGGGGAAATTGCATTTAGCAACAGCAGTGGTACAGTGGTAGAGTAGCAGTATCACACACAAATAAATAAATTAAAATCAACTATATATAAGTGGGTTGAAAATGATGCTAACGCTATTGCACGTTGCAAAAAAGCACAGTGAGCTGGCATATTTCTTGTATAAATATTGCACAGTAAAAATTAAGGTATTTGTTTTGAGACCACTAAAAGTGTATTCGGACGAACCTTATAGCTTACAATTGATCCTTCCCAAACTCCGCCCCCTGTTGCTATGTCCGACAAGCCATGCGCTCTCCCGCCACACATCATGTTCTAACGAAGTGAAAAATACATCCTGGAGCAAAGAGGACACTGACAACGTATGAACGGGTTCATATTTAAAATATTGTAATTTTTTAAAGAAGTTTCAACAATAAATAGCGTCTCTTTAATGTGTCGTGACAGATTGCTGGAGCTCCTCGATCATCTCTTCATACTAGTTCATTTATAGCATCAAATAAACATGAATGAACATCAGAAGGAATGTTGTTTCAAGCGCGGAAAGAAGTTCAAGTTCACCAACGTTTATCTACACTGTAATGAATTACTGTAAAAAATTACAGCATTATTTTACAGCCGTTGGCTGTTTTTAATAATACAGCATATTGCTGTAAACTGCAATGCATTCTGGGGTCACGTGTTGGTTTGACTCAAATTTACAGAATATTGCTGTAAATTGACCCTTCGTAATTAAAAAAAAATACAGTTATTTACTGTAATCGGAGAATACAGGTAAATTAAATTACAGTAACACTACAGTAAATTTTACAGTAAGTGGCTGGCAACCCTGCTGCCAGTATTATATTGTAAAATTTACAGTAATTTTTTAACAGTGCCACTGTAATGAATTACTGTAAAAATTGCAGCATTATTTTACAGCCGCTGGCTGTTTTTTTTTTTTAATAATACAGCATATTGTTGTAAACTGCAATGCATTCTGAGGTCACATGTTGGTTTGACTCAAATTTACAGAATATTGCTGTAAATTGACCCTTCGTAATTTAAAAAAAATAGTTATTTACTGTAATCAGAGAATACAGGGAAATTCTGTAAATTAAATTACAGTAAACTACTGTAAATTTTACAGTAACTGGCTGGCAACCCTGCTGCCAGTATTATACTGTAAAATTTACAGTAATTTTTTAACAGTGTATACTAACTCTTATGATTGGTCAGATCGCCTGTCAATCAAGTCCACCTCAAACAAATTTTTAAAAAAACATCCACCCTCAGATCTCGTGTGGGAGCCATTTTGAAGGAAAGTCTATGAAAATGAAGTCTGAAACTAAATTTGGCTCTGTTTCTCATCAGGCTTCAGAATACTATATTATACTAATATATAATCTTGTTTCCCCCTTGATTAATCGAGTTCATTTTTCTCATTTTAAACGCTTAATTTAGATTTTTTTTTCTTCTTCTTAAAGGGATAGTTCACCCCAAAATGAAATGCCATCCTTTCCTCACGCACCTCAACTTGTTCCAAACTTGTATAAATTTATTTGTTCTGCACGAAGGAAGATATTTGGAAGAATGTTTGTAAACTTCTTCCCACTGACTACCATAGTAGGTAAAAAAAAAATACTATGATAGTCAGTGAGATCCATTTAAGTCATTTAGCTAAAGTTGTTTTTTGATTTAATTTTTGTCTTGGATATTATTAATAGAAAACGAGAGGATGTTCGTAGGCATTTAGCTTGCACTGAAATACCCTTTGCTGCACAGCGATTTCAGAATACTTAAAATAGTCTTTTATCATGCGTTATGTCACTTTTTTAGGTTTCATTAGTCTTTATAAAATGAACTAAGAACAAACAAAGCATTTATTAATCTTAGTTTGTGTTCATTTCAACATTTAGCCTACTAATACATTATGGAAATCAATGTTGTATTTGTTAGCATTAGTTAATGCACTGTGAACTAACATGAACAAGCAATGAACCGCAGGATTTATTAATAACTAACATTAACAAAGATGAATAAATGCTGTGACAAATATATTGTTAGTTACTAAATGAACTAATGTCAACGAACGTTCCTTTCAAGTCTCGACAGCCACTGGTCCTGCATCAGCTTTGCAAAACAGATCATCAAAAACACGTATATCACTTCAACCTTTAGACACAATTAATGTGTACATTCTTTAAACGTACATCAGTGTGCAAGTGTTGGTAAGAGCAATGCGAGTGCGTGGGTTCTCCGCCATGTGTGTGTCTGTCTACTGTATATGTCAGAGAGTTCACTGACACAAAGGATCGATGGCTGGAGGAGATCTGCAGCCAATTATTTTCAGCTTAATGGTCCCTCAGGTATCAGCAAGAGGAACAACAAAACGACTGCAGGAGAGACCGAGTCCTGACAACCCCAGCGCTCTGTCACCAGCGTAACGCACTGCTCTGCCAACAATTCCCAGGAGCCTCTGAGGGGAGGGGGGCGACCTGATTGGCTGGCTGGCCTGAGGGGGAAACTGCCATATGAGAGATGATGCTTCAGAGCGTTCGAATATTGAGAGGTTTTAGAGAGTTTTTGGAGTTTCTGTGAAATTGTTGTCACACTGTAGAGCGACTTATAGAACAGAATATTGAGCATCGCTGTGAGAGCCGCACTTGGGGCTCGTTTAGTAGATCTTGCTGTGTGTATATATATATATATATATATATATATATATATACATATACATATACACACACATACATATATATATATATATATATATATATATATATATATATATATATATATATACACACATAAATATGTACCTATCTATATATGTATATGTATATATGTGTATATGTATATATGTGAACCTATATATATGTATAAATATGTGCCTATATATATATATACACACATATATATTTATATACATATATGTATATATATACCTATATATATATACATATATATTTAAATACATATAAATATATATGTACCTATGTATGTATGTATATAATGTTTAAAATGCGTTATAATGACAATTAATGTATATACATTTACATTAATTTAATATACCTGAAGCTTTAAGTTGTGAAACAAAGCAAAAAACAAAACACTGATCATGAATTAGAAGTCTAACACCAGAATTTTTAAAGAGAAATGCTTGAGTTTGTTGCATCTGCTCTGACCTAAGCTCACGCTCGTCCTCATACGCCGCAACTCGCGAGGATGGGGGGGGGGGGGGGGTGAACGTGCAGATGGTGGTTACTGGAAGCTATAGAGATTATAGTCTATACAGTTATAAATATTTTTCTTATAAAAATGCATCGCTTCATTTCAGAAGGTCTTTATTAACCCCGTGGAGTCTTATGGATTACTTTTATCATGCATGTATGTGCTTTTTTGGGATTCAAAATCTCATTTACCATTTACTCCCATTATAAAGCTTGGAAGAGCCAGATTAACTCAGATTGTGTTTGGCCTAAAGAAGGAAGTCATACACACCTAGGATGCCTTGAGGGTGAGGGGATTATGGAATAATTTTCATTTTTGTGTGAACTTTTAACCTAGACGCTTTAAGATGCTTTTGTTGTTTTTGTGAAATAAGCAGCAGGTAAACGCAGAGCCGCTGTGTGATAGCTTCAGGTCTGTGTGCTGCTGGGTGGTGCAGCTCGGTGAAAAATAAATGTGGAGAATTGTGTTGGAGATGATGTGAAAGCTTTGTGTGCTTTAGTTTGCAGTCAGCAGTAAAGCTAGCTTTCTTCTGCCTCTCTCTCAGGAGGCATTTCAACAATAAAGCGTTGCACGGCGGATTGTAAAAGTACAATACTTACAGCACAATATCCATTCATGCTTCCAGATCAGCCTCAAATGAAATTTTTCAAATCCTTGAGGTTTAATTCTTCTGGGAATGGGCAGAGAATGGGGTGAAAGCCTGGAAAGAGAACACGAGAGAGAGAGAGAGAGAGAGAGAGAGAGGAGACTATGGTGTCGTCTTCCTCCTCAGACACCACAGCAGCGGGACCCGCGGCTCTTTAAAGCATTCCCAGAAGGCATCTGATATGCATTGAACTCTGGGGTGCCTCTGGCTACACTTTCTCAGCAGCTTAGACATCATAAAGTATTTAGGTGCTCTTAACACACACAGGTAAGTAACCAAACATTCAGAGCTCAACTTAGAGGCGAATGAAACGTTCAAGGTTTAAGCCATGTCGTGCTCTCCTTTGATACGCCGGTTTGTTTGGAAGGGAAAAAAAAACAGAAATGCAGAGAATTCAGAAATCATCATATTCACTTAATAATTTTGACCTCTGTGGGATGTTAGAAAGACATTAGTAGTAGATGTTTTTGCGAATGAGCTCTTATGTATCAGACGTTTCGTAAACCGGACGGTTCGAGCAGTGCTGAAAAACAGCCAAGGTGACACACGAGACACTCTTAAAGGGATAGTTCACCCCAAATTTTAAAATATCCCATAATTTTCTCACCAGGTGTAACTTTCATCTTTCAGCCAAATCCAATCAGAGTTACGTTAAAAAAAAAAAATATTTCCAAGCTTTACGATGGGAGTGAAAAGTAACCAATATTTTGAAGCACAAAAAAGCTCATGCATCCATCATAAAAATAATCCACGGGTCCAGGGGGTTAATAAAGGCCTTCTAAAGTGAAGCGATGGGTTTTTGTAAGAAAAATATCCATAAATATAACATTATAAACTACAACATCCGTCCGCACGTTCACGCATAAGCGTTGGTGAGAGTCGACGCCTCTCGTGGTTCAAACTAATAAAGCTGGGCAACCAAATCAAACTCCTCCGACTTTTCCTGACAAATTCTCGTTTTAGACTTTTTTTTATCATGTTTAAATTATGTGTGCAATTATTTAATTAATTTAATATACCTGAAGCTATAAGTTGTGAAATAAAGCAAAACAAAACACTCATCATGAATTAGAAGTCTAAAACCAGAATTTTTATTTAGACTAATTTGTGGCCGCATTTTTGCTCTATCCTCTGCACTTTCGCATTCATCAATAAATCAGGTCAAAGTTGACTCTTCCGCCAGAATTGACTCACATACGGAAGCCAGTGGTTTCATAAAGTTATAAATATGGATATTTGTCTTGCAAAAACGCATCGTTTTGCTTCAGAAAGCCTTCATTAACCCCTGGAGCCGTATGGATTACTTTCAAGATGGACGGATGAACTTTTTTGGGGCTTCAAAATTTCAGTTACTTTTCACTCCCATTATAAAGCTTGGAAAAGCCAGGATATTTTTTTAATATAACTCTGATTGAAAGTCATATACACCTAGGATGGCTTGAGGATGAGACAATTATGGGATTTTTTTTTTTTTTTTTTTTTTTTTAACTATCCCTTTAAAAACAACTCCTTTAGGTATCCATGCAGAACCTTCAACATACACGGAACTTTTCCATTGAATAAAAGGTTCTTTATTGTGGAAACAGATTATTCAAATGTTCTTCACACTAAGAAAAAAATGGTTCTTTTGCAAAACCAATAAGGGTTATAAAATCCGACGATTAAAATGAAACACGATACTCTTTTCTTGGTGCATTCTGGGAACTTCTGCTATCTGCGACTCTTTATCAGATCTGTGAAGAACTTTCTATCGCCGGAGCTCACGAACAGCCCACTAATGCCCCTCTGAACGAATGCCCTTCTGAATGCGCCATCATCCACCGCAATCTGCGGGAACTATGATGGATGAAACGAGAAAGAGAAGCAGGCAGTGAGGGCGGCCTGGTCACCTGCTGGTCAGAGAGCAATGACCACACTTCCCAGCGGCTTTACGCGTCTCCGTACGGCATGTGCACGTATGTATTTGAACAAAGAGCTTCCTCAGCACCAGTTTCCGAGAGAAATATGAACGTACTTTTCCTGTTATAAATGTGTCTGTGTACCGGAGCATCTTTACTGTGTGTGTGTGTGTGTGTGTGTCGGTCAGAGAGCGATGACCACGGCCGCCTGCGCTCTCACAGGGGGGTTCATTACGGCGAGTGACAGGGCCTCCTCTAAAACGCCGTCTGAGGAATACACACTCTGCGTGGGACAAAATAAACACCCGGCTTCGAGTGGGGGCACCATAAATTATTTATATCACCGCCAGAACAGCAGAGACGCTCTTAATATCGCTACCTGCTCGTCTGGACGCGTAAAAGATGATTTATGTCTTATGGCCACATTAAATTTCACTGCAATTGGGCCTTGTGCCTTCTGGGGTCTGGGGAGACACAAAATGGTGGTTATAAACTGCTGCAGTTGTTCTCTGGAAACACAGAACGGAGTTGAAAGCGGCCCAACGGACTCCTCTGGCTTTTGTTTATTTCTGCACAACATGTCGAATTCTTTCAGTTCTGTCGGCGTTCTCGATCTGTGGACGATACAGAGATGGCGTTTAAATGCAAAGATGCTTTGTGAAAATGTTCTTTAAACGTACTTTAACCCTAGAAAAACATACCAAACCAATCACGAAATCAGCTTCTGTAGATTCAGTTCATTTCTGAGCATGTGGAAACTGAGCTGAATGAAAACTGAATGCATTATCAGAACAGAAAAGTTTCATCGTTTGTAAAAACACGCATAAACATGTGCATACAATTTCTGATACGGGAAGAGACATCATGCCAGAAAACTCACACTATCTTAATATTTCATGTCCCCATTAAAAATGTCTGATTTTGTGAACCCTAGAGGCATGTTGAGGGGAGAAGATACAGCATTAATCCCATGTTTATTTACGTTTTGAGAGGAGGATGATGTTTATGGAGCATCTGGAATGCACTTGGGCTTGTTTGAGCTTAGGATGTGAAAATACATTTACACAGAGACAGTGTGAAATGCATCTTCAGTAACAGGTCGTTCAACGTGATTAACCCATTAAAGGATTAGTTCAGTTCAGATTTAAAATTTCTTTATATTTTACTCTCCCCCATGTCATCCAAGATGTTCATGTCGTCCTTTCTTCAGTAAAAAAAGAAATGAAGGTTTCTGAGAAAAACATTCCAGGATTTTTCTCCATATAGTGGACTTCAATGGGGTTCAATGGGTTGTCAGTTTCAGTGCAGCTTCAAAGAGTTCTACATGATCCCAGACGAGGAATAAGAGTCTTATCTAGAGAACGCATCGGACATTTTGTATAAAAATAAACAAATATTTACTTTTTAACCACAAATGCTCATCTTGCACTGCTCTGTGATGCGCCACGTATTACGTAATCACGGAAAGGTCACACTTGTCATATCATAAAATTTAAATCAATCTTTTTTTTTTGTAAAGGCCATTTGACTTGGTCTTTGGATCGGTACTTCCACCTATGCATGACAACGTGATTACGTAATGTGTGGCGCATCACAGAGCAGTGCAAGACGAGCGTTTGTAGATAAAAAGTATAAAAAAAAATTTTTTTGAAAACGCCCAATGGTTTCTCCAGATCAGACTCTTATTCCTCGTCTGGGATCATGTAGAGTCTTTGAAGCTGCACTGAAACTGACATTTGGACCTGTTGAACCCCATTGACGTCCACTATGTGGAGAAAAATCCTGGAATGTTTTCCTCAAAAAACGTAATTTCTTTTCGACTGAAGAAGGAAAGACAAACATCTTAGGATGACATAGAGGAGAGTAAATTATCAGTAAATTTGAATTCTGAACCGAAGTAATCCTTTAACATACAGCAAAGTCAGTGACCAATGGACAGATCTCTCCATGCAAACAATAATAATGTATTTTGCTCACCAGCCACTAAAGTTACCATGCGCATTTCAGGAGTAAATACTCAGAAATAGCAGCACGAGTTAAACACCACATGTCAAAAGCTCTTCCTACAGCTGTCTACTCATACTCTCTCTCTTTTTAAAACACATATACAATCCAAAAAATAAAAAAAGAGTGGTAGAGACTTGGCATTTTTTAGTTGCCTTCATGTTTAAATGAATATGCCTCATATATGTAAAAAAAATATAATAATAATCGGTGAACAAGCACACTGATTTTACATCTTCACTCACATTTAGCTCTACGAACTAATGAAATCTCCCCGAGCCTCTTCTAATTTCCTGACATCTGCCCTCATTACTCATTTTTAATGGAATATAATGGCCACGGTTGGTGGCAAAGGGATCCCGTTCCTCCTCTCACGCCGACAAACAAAACTCTGAGAATAAAAAAGGCTTTCCACTGAGATCAATGCTAGTGGAGGAGAGGAGAGACAGGTCTATTTCTTTTCCTCCATTGCTCGCTCCATCTCTTTCTTCTCCTCCTCTTTAAGGGAGCTCCCCAGCCGCCCCCGGTGACAAATGGGGGTGGTTGAGAAGTGGCCGTTTGGTGTCTGGCATCAGCGCAGTCACGGAAGAGCCTTCGAGTCTTCAGGGTGGGGAAGACAGGCCCTCGACCGCAACCAGCGGAGAGCGGGGTCCTCAGGGGGCCTGCAGGCGAAACGGACCCCCATAAATCAGTCTGTTTGAGCTGTGCTCACCATCCATCTCAGCCCTAACGTCCCAGAGGAGAGAGAGAGAGAGAGAGAGAGAGAGAGAGAGAGAGAGGCAGGCCGGAGAGGAACAGGGAGGTGTTCGAGTGAGCAACCTAAATTCTCAACTTGCAGCATGTTGTGTGTTTAAATGTGAGCGCATGAGAGATGCTAAACACTCACCGAGGAAAACGAGGAGCATCTTCATGGATCGCACTGATTTTAATCCTGTTCACAATGAAATCAAGGCACGTTATGCATTAATATGAATAATTACATTGCATTTTAAGGTGCTTTATTGGCATGACAAGTATGTTTGCATTCATATTGCCAAAGTATTTAAGACTAAAATGAGAATTGCGAATTGAAATTATATTTACTATAATGACTATTATAATGTCAAAATGTCGTCAATCAAGAAGTTCTTATCAAGTGATATTAATTTATAATTGCAGTTTTTGCCTGCGTGCAAGTACACATTATGTGCAATATGTTTATATAGACACATACAAACCTCGATAAAAATGAAGAGAATCTTGTATTGTTGGTCTAATTTTTGTACGATGCAACATTATTCAATAAAAACGTTTTACTATGTGAATATATTTTTGAAATATAGTGTCACACGATCCTTCAGAAATCCTTCTAACATCCAACTTTGCTGCTCAAGAAACATTTCCGATTATGAAATCTTAATATAAACATTTTTACTGATCAATTGAATGCATCCTTGCTGAATAGAAGTATTAATAATAAAACGCTTTTGAATGATTGCGTTGAATGCAAAAGGTGACAGACTTTATGTACATTGGTAAGCGTGTTATGCGAGGGACCGTGAGACGTTAGTGAGCGCGTGTGCTGTGTTTCCCTGAGGCTGTGACCATATATGTGGTGACTGATGTTCAAAAACATTCGCAGATGACGTAGGCTTTCAGTGTTCCCGAAAGCAACAGAACATCTTCAAAAGACACCAGACTCAAACACAAGCCAATGCAGCTCTCTCACAAACACACACAAGGTCCCTCACGCTCCACACTCACAAATAAAGGTTCTTTACTGGCATTCATGGTTCCATAAAGAACCTTTAACATATACATGGAAACTTTACATTGTAAAAAAAAAAAAAAAAGTTCTTTATAGTGAAAAAAGGTTCTTTAGAATATTAGAATATGTTCTTCACACTCAGGAAACCGTTCATCATTTTGGAATGTTTTTTTATTCCATTGATGATTTGATTTTTAAATCATCCAGTCATTCCGTGTTATCCAAGTGGGTTAAAAAGTGACATCTGTCCGAGTTGTGTTTCATATATCACTACAGTATTGACAGGGCTGGGCGGGTTACTTTTAAAAAGTCGTTTGTAACGTATTTCGTTACATTACTCAAGTTTAGTCACTTAATCTAAATACTTTAGAATACTAATAAGTGTGGACACAGTTCTGACTTCTTCCCTCAGGATTGCGTGATATAAAGTTGCAATTGCGAGTTATAAAGTCAGAATTATTAGAGATAAACTCACAATATTGAGAAAAGTCAGAATTATAAAGATATAAAGTCGCAATAATGAGAAAAGTCATGAACTCACACACTAAATTCACAATTGCAAGAAATTTTTTTTTTTATTTTTGCAATTTTTTATAAATCTCAATTGTGAGTTTAAATCTCAAATCCTGAGAAAAAGAAGTCAGAATTGTGAGGGGAAAAAACTAATTGTGAGAAAACGTTGCAGTGACGAGTGAATAATAAAATGACTCCCAAAACATGAAAACAGTGGAAAACATGAAACTGAACTCGTCTTTTTCAGACGGTCAGAGTCAGAGAATCACCAATCGCTGTTTAAATGACATTAAAACTCAAAGTAATCACTTTGGTAATCTAAAACACTTTTCAGATGTAACTGTAATCTGATTACCACCCATTTAAAATCAAACACAGTCACTCAAATTTTGTATTTTAAATACGAAACTAAGTCACTTGTATTTCGTTACTCCCCAACCCTCCCCAAGCGCGGCTGCCTCAGTCCAGCAGTTTTTCGGCAGGTTCGCCACACCTTCATGAGAAATCGTGTCACGGCAGACCTCAGATCTGAGACGGCGAACACAGCAACAAACATTCTGCAACAGTCCCAACATTAAAAAACAGCAGCGAGGGAGAGCAGCGTGTGCATGAAAGAGCGAAAGAGAGAGCGCTGGAGAAAGAAAGAGAGATTTCAAGAAGTTGCCATTACATCCCCTGTCTCCCATGGTTGTGAATTTTGTATGCGGCGTTGAGACGCCATAGAAAAGTCGCTCCCCAGAGTCGCAAATGTGCCAAAAGCAAGCCAGTAAATAACAGTCTCCATTCTTCAAATGAATGCTAATTTCATACTGTATCTCTCTCTCGCTCGCTCGCTCTCCTCAACTTTGTTCACATATTGATGCGCTCTGAAATCAACTTCAAATGGCGCCAGCGATATCGCTGAGAAAGGGATCCCTGATTCTTCTTCGTGTCCTTTTTTTCTTCCTCAGCGATGCCCCGAATGGCGGTTTCATTAGCTTGCCGCTAATTAGCCTCCTTCTGCTGATTTGCAAGTCGATGGCGGTGGCTGCAGGACAGGCATCTTTGAGGCTCTCGCCCCTCTGATCTTGGGGGTCCTCCAGTCCCCCCTCCCGCCCGCCAAGCGCCCAGCCTTCTCCACAATTAGTACTAAAGAAATTCATGTTCCTTTTCACAGATACATTATTCATATTGTCTCTGAACGTAAATAAATCATCACGTTCTAGAGGGCTGAGCTCAGCCAATCCCTTCCCTTCGCTACCGCGAGCCTCAGTCGACTTTGGTCGAGTGACCTTCGCCCATTTCCTTCTCAAACGCCTTCACGGCTAGGTCAGCGGACCAATTTAGTGCCTCGAAACGCCAGCTGGATGTCTGGCTACTTAAAACAATGATTACTTTTGGTAAATATGGGCGCCGACAAAGCCGTGATTTCTCGAGGCCATCGGAGTCCAAGTGATCGGACTGAGGGCCGCGTTGCATCCGATCGGTCTGTGGTTTCTCTTCTTCGCTATTGATCAAGCGTTTCTGGGAGAACTTTGGCCGAGTGACCTTCGTCCATTGCCTTCTCAAACGCCTTCACGGCTAGGTCAGCGGACCAATTTAGTGCCTCGAAACGCCAACGCGGAGCTCCTGATAGATGCCTACCCACTTAAACCAATGATTATCTGATTTCTTTTTGGTAAATATGAGCGCTAACAAAGCCGTGATTTCTCGAGGCCGTCAGAGTTCAAGTGATCCGAATGAAAGCAGCGTTGTGATTTCTCTTCTCCGCCGTTGATCAAGCGTTTCTGGGAGAAGCGCTAACTGGACAGACAAGCTGCAGTCATTTCAATGATTTAGTAGCTTCACTTTGTGCTATTATTCATTGGTCTGAAGGGAGGCCAGGTTCGGCCGAGAGGCCTGCATGTTTTATAACCACTGGAGGGCAAAGCTTTCCACCGCAGCCCTGCACTTCTGTTAGGGGAGACCAGACTCTTTCACACATGGAGATGTGCTGTAAACACAAACTGAGATGGTGTTTACTTACACATACACACACCAGTGTGGAGGACATGGAGACCAAAAAGCCGTTTGGACTGACGCTTCTCGACTGTGCCTCATCCGGCCGAGTCAATTCCCTTTGTCCGCCAGAAATAACGCTATTTGTTGTGCATACAGCGCATGTCGGAGGAGATACGAGTGTTTTACAGTAGGAAACCCCGCAGAAAAAGAAAACGGGTATCCAAACCTGACCAGGTTGCTCAAAATTGCTGGTGAGCATCCAGAAATATGGGCCATGCAAAACTCAGTGTGAATTTGAGTTGATTTGGCCACGCCCACATGAAGTTCAATTTGAATTTGACATGAGATGAATTCAACAAAGAAATCAATGTAAAAGCCCCTCCATCCACAGTATATGCTCCTTTTTAAACTTTTCCAGACATTCAAACCAGGCTTTGGTTAAAAAGTAGTTCTATCAAATTTCAGTGCAGTTTAATTCTGCTTCTTTGCTTTGAAATTGCAATGCAATTCAAATTCAGACACTGAATGAAATGAAATGAAAAGCCCTGCACCGTCATGTTGACATGCTTGGGGTCTCAGAGCACTACGTAAAAACAAATACATACCTTTTTGGTCTCTCATGCCTTGGCGAGTTCTGGCATCTGTGCCCCTGTCAGAAAGGATGCGAGTGTGATAACAGGTAAAGCGATTTTTGCCATTTTTCCCCGCGACAATGACCGCTGAACTCCGGTCCCCGGTCTGTTTGTGGAGTGTGCTATTAGGGACATTCTATGGACTCATTTGGAGCTACAAATAAGCAAATATGAATATGTGGCTTCATTTTTCTACCCAATTAGAGCAGATATCGGGCGTTTACTACGAGTCCTAGGTTCCATTTCGGTTTCCATAACTGCTCTTCAGAGAGAGACCAATGGCACCATTTTGGGTGATTTGTTGCACAGATTGACTATGTCTTTGTGCAGGACGGGGGCTTTGACTCATTGAGTCAGGGGTGACGGGAATGGGGCACCCCGTGGTTTTAGCAAGTCTGCTGAATTGCTAATGAAAGAGGAGGGGGCGAAACTGACGAGGGAAACCAGAGAGCAGGACCGAGACATCTGAATCATTTAGGCCGGGCCCAATTACAGATCTGATCCGTTAGCGAGAAGGCAAACGGGCCATTTTTAAAGGCAACACAAATCAATGAGAGCTGACAGTAATCTGTTTGACAGAAAGACCTGTAAGCGGTTCGAGGGTCATTACCTCTCCGTCGCCCGATGCATTACGGCGATGAAACGCGAAATGGAAACACAAAACAGTGGGAGGCTGCGTGCCATCTGCATCGCGGCCGACGACGGCTTGTTTGTTAGCCCTAGAGCGAGCGGCTATCTCAATTTTATGAATTTCCTTCTCGTAAACTGCTGAGGTTAGCGCCCCGGCTCACCTTGACCCGCCTCTCACCCCCGAAATTACGTTATTGCACTTAACTCACCCCCTCGTTTGAGTCTCCTGCTAATACGCAGCCATTGATAATCATTTGCAGGAGTTTTCAAGAGCTGTCAAAGTTCACAAAGCAGCCTGACTGCTTGGAGGGAGAGTGAGGTGGAAGGATATCGATTCCCGTTGAATCACACAAACACACACACACAAGAATTCATAACGCAGCCTGTTACGGATCTCCAAGCTGCCAAAATCAGCAATTGTCAGTAAACACTATTAGCATAGATTTGGGCATCGCATTCCCTCCCAGCTCAACTGAACGCTGCAGCCCATAAGCCCATCTGTAGTGGCCTGAATCCTGGATCAGGGGATGGTGGAGGGTCTTCTCAGAACCCCACCCAAGGGAGAACGGGCGGGGGGGGGGGGGGACGCCTGGCTCGGCCAGCCCTTGGCTGGTTGTGTTCGGCAGCAGTATTCCCCCTCCGCTCCTGGTCGCCATCTGCCACGGCGCTGGTGTGAGGAGTGTCAGGAGCGATGTGGGCTCGGCCGGCTGCGTGCGAGGCAGCTGGAGTGATGGCGGCCCGTGTATCGGCAGGGGAGTACATCGATTTCCTGTCGGCACGTTTTTACATCTCATAACACGGACCTCGTTCGCACCCATACACGTCGGAAGCCTTGCGTACGGTGTCGACGCGGGGTCGGGGAGTATCAGTTCTGATGCTAAAACCAGCTTAAGCGATGGCACGGCGTGAGGAGAAGATCTCAGTTCCCGCGGGACCTAATTAAGAAGACTTAAAAAGCATCTATATTACTATTAGGTATTGATTTACATTGGGGAACTTTGACTTCTTTGCTTATATTTGACCATGTTGGGCCTCATTCTTGAGTAAATTAGCAGATATAACAAGGAAATGTATATTTAACAAAAAAAAAAAAAAAATCTAGACTATGTGAACGGGCAAAAACTCCTCAGATGGATAATAACAGATGGTTAATTGGGTTAGTTTAGCTAATAGACTGAGAAAAGTCATAACCTTACGGAAAAAAGTCATTAAATTAGAAGCCTTTTATGTTTCATGAATAAAAAAAACATTTTACTATAAGTTTGCATTTGTTATCACAAGTTCAAACCCTTTTAAAGCATTTATAAATCTCAGTTCATATTCATTTCGGCATTTACTAATACATAATTGAAGATGTACGTGTTGACAATATTTCATGCACCTGAGCTGACGATGAACTTTTTCTTTTGTTGTTGCGTAAAATCTGCATTATTGTCACGTTAACAGCGGTGAACAATAACAAATGCATTGTTAATTATCTTAATGCATTCACTAATAAGACCTCATTATAAAGTGTTGCCGAAAACCTGACCGACCAGACCGCCGGTTTCCTCCTCAGACGTGAGAAAAATCATGTGGAAGAAACTCGCGATTCGTTCGATTTTGCTCGTCAGTTTTATGCAAAGTACAACAAGGAAACCCACCGTTTGGTTTTTTTTTCCCCCTGCCTGGCGCTCTTTTGAAGCGCAATAGTGCAATCTTGCATCGTTTGCTGTAAAACAGAATCCCATTTGCCCTTTGTCAGCACAAAACACTTGGATATGAAGGTTTCACTACTGAGTAAGCAGCGAATCTCAGCGCGGCCCCCTGAGACACAGGAAATGCGCAAAGGTCCCTTCCTCTCGCCGATCCTTTATCAGCACCCCGGTTGCCGTACAATCGCTTTAAGATTCATCAATTATTCAAATCCGACATGAGCGAGGGCATCAGCAGACAACAGCGAAAGAGTGTTTACAGACCAAAGACAAAACATGGCATGAGATTTTTGGCATGGCTGCGGCCTCCTAAAACGATCCCCTGCGGAAACATAAGCCCGGGGTTAAATTTGCACTTCTATATCTGCCTTTCATTCACTACTAAGATCTTTTTCTCAGCCATTGAAGTAAACATAAAACAATACCCAAAGCAAATCGCTTTTCTTTCTCCACGTCAATCCAGACTTATTTTGCCGATTTCGCTCGACCGATGAATCTCCTCAGGATCTGATGCACAATATAAAGCAGATGCTCCGACGTCACCTTAAATAAAAGCTGCAGAACAACAACAGAAAATTATAAAAGACAAAAAGCAAGCGAGAAAGACATAACTCTTAAATATACCACCTCGTGCGCACAAACGACTTGTGGAACGACAAAGGCAACTGTTTTCAGGCCTGCTCACAAAATGCGCTCTTCATTGTAGCTGACGCACCAGCTGAAGCATCGCTTTATAACGTTTTACTTGTCCTTCTGTTAACGTTCACATTACCTTGAAAACGGTGTAAATTGATGTGACAATTAGACCAGTGCTTTGCTGTACCCAAAGGATGGCTGGCGTATATAATGAGCAGGTTTTAGGGATGAGTTTCAGCAGAAGTTGTCACAGTATGCAGAATGGTCTAATTATCTCTAGCATGCCCGGCTGCAGGTGCGTGATGGCTGGTTAATAGGGTCCGTTAGTGATCGCTGCTGTGGGTTTTGCGGGCTTTCGGGTCATTGGAGTGACGCAGAAGATGCACGCCTATGTTCTGTGTAATTGCTCACCCGTCTTCAGCAACTCTATCCACGCTTGCCTCTGACAATCCATTCCTACAAGTCGCAAGCAAAGGATGTTAAAAGCTCCAGAAAGCGAATCGATTAATGGCTGATCAGCACACGTTACACTAGAATATCTAGGACTGTTGGTCATCATTAATCTAAGAAACATGACATTTAAAAAAAAAAAAAAAGAAGAAGTGCAGTAAAAACAGTTTGCCTGGTATCTATTTAACCTCACAGATGTGTTTCCATCAATGTGTTGATGGAGTCATGCACAGAACAACAGCGCCATCTCCTGGACAAGACACTAAAATAAAGGAGGATTAAATGGATGTTGAAGTTTACTTGAAACTTAAAAGGTTTATTAAAAAAACAAGTGAAAAGATGCCAGTGCCTTAAAATTAAATACACTTATATTCACTTATTATGTAAACATAAACAAACAAAGTGTTTGGAAAAATGCATTAGGGTTATTTGTAGAGTTCAGAAAGCTTATTAGCGACACCGGTGGCCGTTAAGTGAACTGCAGCCAGCAATTTACTGCTCGCGCTCGTGTTTAGGTAAACTAAAAGATATACTCACGACAAAGTTATTTTTCGTTTGTTGCTAAAGTAAAAACAAGTTGGAAATACTGGAAATAAAGTCCACGCGACCGACGTTTGCCTATGCAAATTATGTGCTGCGCGCTTTCCTCACAAAAACAAAATAATCACACGGGAAAAAAATGACAGCAGTGAGGGAAAAAGAGCAGTTAAAAAAATGCTGGTTTCGGTGTTTAAAGACGCATTCTTTGTGTGTCGAGTTTGCGATGACAGGAGATGTTTAAGGTTACCTCACATCAGCTTCCTTGGCGCCAAATTCACACCCACTGAGCCAATTTAGCATCCGGGGAGCAGCATAATAACAAGATACACAATTATATGCTGGACTGACCCCAAACCATTAGACTGAAATCGTGTGCTATGTATGTATTCAAATAAGCCGCGAGTTATCTCCATATGTGGGCAAAATGAGGCGCGAGAGTGTCGGAAATCCTGTGAAAAGGCGGGAAAGAGGCTGGCGCGCGCGGGGATTCATGTCTGAGGTGAGGCGTCCAGCTTCATGTTAGTGAGTTGGAAACTCTGGAATATTTTTATTTTTATTGACAAGAGATGTTTTTTTTTTTTTTTTACCTGGTAATGAGGAAAGGTTACCTATTCAGCTTAAATGTGAAACTATGTTGTAAAAGTCGGCTCTCATCGTGACAGCCGTCAAAATTAAAAAAAAAAAGATTACATTTCAAGCAAAATTACATTTCCCTCCTGTCATTCGTTTTTGTTTTATTTATTATTATATTTTGTGAGAGTATTTAAAAACTTTAATTCATGCAATGTTTTTTTTTTCTCCCTTACAGTACTGTGGTTTTACCATGGTATCAGATACGATGGTCGGCAATATCATTATTTCTCCACTTTACAGAATACTAAGGTATATTATAAAGGCATACTCTCAAATAGCAAGATTTAAGAGTAACTTCAGAGCTTTTCCCCCTCACTGAGGAAATGCACTAGACTCTTGAGTGTTTATTCTGCCCTCTGCTGGTGAAAAAGGCGCTAAAATGAGCTGGGATGACCACCTGGAGGGCACCAGAGTGGACTTGAAAAGTAACTCTTTGTGAAGGTTAGATACAGCAAGACTTTTAGACGCATAAGAACGTCCTGCTCAAAGCTGCCAGAAAAAAAATAAGCTCAAGATGCACTGAGGAACTAGAAGGGGCTATAAAATGGCATTTTACCTACTCCGTTATATTCAGTTCCATTAGGCTGTATTTAGACTGATTTGGTGGGTCAGTGGCATTCAACCTGGGCAAATTAGTGCCAGTCACAATTAACAAAGCATATTGTCATTCAATGTCACTGCAAATAGGCGTTTCCAATTGGTCTCGTCCCATAAAATCACAATAACCACATGGTCACCCTACACATGCCTGATTTGGCAGGGATTGTCAAACATATGAAACCTTCCACCTGTCCCCACGACTGTATCCCAACATGGTTCCTGAAACAAGTTTTTAAAACAGTGGGTCCCAGTATTTTAAATTTAATAAATAATTCTTTGATGGCAGGAGTGGTGCCAGGTAATCTTAAACATGCCATAGTGCAGCCAGTATTAAAGAGAATTGGCTTGGACCCCACAGACCTAGGCAATTTTAGACCCATTTCAAAATTACCTTTTCTTTCTAAGGTTTTGGAGAAAGTGGTTTTGATTCAACTGCAATCATTTTTAGAAAAAAATTTAGTTTTTGAAGTCTTTCAATCAGGTTTTAGGGTAAAACACAGTACGGAATCAGCCCTTTTGAGGGTTCAAAATGATTTATTATTAAACACTGACACTAGAGCCTCATCGATCTTAATGCTATTGGATCTCAGCGCAGCATTCGATACGATTGATCACAATATTTTGGTTTCCCGGTTAGAAAACCATGTTGGAATATGTGGGATTGCTCTTAAATGGTTTACGTCATATTTAGCTGACAGGAGCTTTGCTGTGAAGGTGGGTGAATGTATGTCAACTTCAGCTCCACTAAAGTGCGGAGTTCCACAAGGGTCCATTCTTGCCCCCCTTTTATTTTCTTTGTACTTGCTCCCTTTGGGAGCCATATTTAGGAAGCATGGTGTCTCATTTCATCTGTATGCTGATGACACGCAGATTTATCTGCCACTTAAAAAAGAGAATGGATTGGATATTTCCCCTCTTTTGAATTGTTTAGCGGACATCAAGGACTGGATGGCGTTAAATTTTTTGAAATTTAATGAAAATAAAACTGAGATCATGTTATTTGGCTCAGACGGAAAACAGGGTACCACAAATTCTATTCTTGGACCGTTGGCTGAATATAGTAAACCAGAGGTGAAAAATTTAGGAGTTCTAGTCGACCCAGAATTGAAATTTGTTAAACAAATAAACTCTGTGGTCAAATCTTGTTTTTTCAATTTGAGACTCGTTGCGAAGATGAAGCCTTTTCTTTCTTTCAGAGATTTAGAAATAGTTATTCATGCTCTTGTGTTCTCACGTTTAGACTACTGCAATTCTCTTTACATAGGAGTTAGCCAGAAAGAACTGTCGCGCTTACAGATGGTTCAAAATTCGGCGGCGAGATTGCTAACAGGCACTCGAAAGCAAGTTCATATCACTCCTATTTTATTTTCTCTGAAATGGTTGCCGGTCAAGTTTCGAATTGAATATAAGCTTTTATTGTTTGTTTTTAAATCTCTGAATGGGCTGGCACCAAAGTATCTGGAGACCATAGTGAACCGTTATTCTTCTGTCAGGCCTCTGAGATCTTCTGACCAGCTTCTTTTAGTGGTCCCCAGATCTAAACTAAAACTACGAGGAGATCGGGCTTTCTCAGTAGCTGGTCCGAGGTTATGGAACTCACTGCCCCTTTCTATTAGATCTGCTCAGACGATTTCTAGTTTTAAATCTCTGCTGAAAGCTTATCTGTTTAACATGGCTTTTAAATCTTCTGATGTTTGATCTTTAGATGTGTGTGTGTTTTTATGTTTTGTATGTTTTTATATTCTTTGTGTTCCTTTCTCATCTTAATGTACAGCACTTTGGACAACTTCTGTTGTATTGAAATGTGCTTTATAAATAATAAATACAAATACAATACAAATACTTCCAACATCTGCAACTAAATACCATTCAGTTTATACCAGCATATTATTGTAAAAAGTGCTGTGCCTGACATCTATAGGGTCGCTTTTATATACATACGGTTCTTCTGAAAGAACTTCCACGTGTGTCATCCCAACGACATCCCTCTGTTTACCTCAAACACATTCGCAAATGAACGGCCAATGCCTGTATGTTTATAAAATCCCTCAATCATCCACATATTCCCCTTAGTATCAATGCCGAGTGCTGTTTTGCCGCCGACAGCCCCGGAGAAACGCACCTCTAATCATGGCAGGGTGTCTGAACGCAAACACCGAGAATGACATCCCGTGCCAACAATGCACATCCGACACTTCTCTTTCCCTCCAGATCCCTTCCTCTTTGCTCCTGTGCATTGTTTTCCACGCTTGTCTCCCGGCAGCGGGAGCGTTTCCCTCTCTTAGTGTCAATTAAAAGAGTGAACTCTCTGCATTTGTCAACATATCATCTCCGGGCCCCGGCGTGACGCGCGGATGATTTGTCGGTGCTTCCTGACACGGTGTGGGAGACGGTGATCTCCCTCATTAGAGACAGAGCGAGAGCCATCATATCTGACATGATACTTACCAGCTGAAACCCCTCCACCCTCATCCACGAGTCTGTCAAGCCTGTCACGTCAACCCCCCCTCTATATCCCTCTTTCTCTCTCAGGGAAAAGCATGCAGCGCATCCGCAAAGAGAGAGAGAACAGGCATTTTATTGGGACCCACATTTACTCACACAAAGCGAAAGATTTGGTGGTGCAGGAGTGGTGGACATGCGATGCAAAGATCTCTCGAAAGCTGTCAAACTTTTCATATTTCACCCCAAAATGAAAAGAAAAAAGTCGACAATTAAGCTTTTTAGCACCGTAAAACTTTACAATAATGCCACGGTCTGTCTGAGTAATCAATTCCGATTGGTTGGAAGGTGTGCATTAAAACCGTCCAACGCGAAGGTAGTTCCAGTCAGTTTAATCACAGTTCTATATTAATGCGCTGCTTCCCTGACTTCCATAGTAGGAAAAATATACTGTGGAAGTCAATGTCTGGTTTTCTTCAAAACATCTTTTGTGTTCAACAGAAAAAAGAAACTCGTACAGGTTTGGAACAACTTAAGGGTGAGTAAATGAGGATTTTTGGGTGAAAGGCCCGTTCACACCAAGGGTGATAACTAAAACGATGAAGATGTAGCTCTAAAAACCGACATTGGTTAAAAGAATAGCACCGCAAAATTATAACAATAACTGAGGAACAATATCGTTAGATGCACAACGACAGCCTATCAGAATCACTCCTGCTATAAAGAAAATCAAGTGTTTAATGTAGTTGATGTCTATATGCAAATTCATTTTCTCCTTAAAACTGCAGAGAATATTCCAAAACGCTACTTTTTCATTGCTTTTCTATGTAAACGCGCTAAGTCGTTACGCTTACATCTCGCGTCTTTTACTGCGCCTCGCACATGAGAGCCGCGTTTTTAAGTCGCTATGTCAAGTTAAAATAAATTTCAACTTCTACAACATTGTCGGTTCCAAAACAGCGGACCAATCAGAATAACTCGGAGGCGGGGCAAGCGTTGCGAGCTTCTGTTTATGGTAGCAAGTTGGCGTGGCAACTGTTCGTCATTGCCGTTACTGCCTCACGCGTTGCGTTCTGTGCTGCGCTTTTTAAAAAAAAAAAAAAAACATTCCTGTCTCGGGTTTTTAGACGCAAAGATGTGTGTGAACAAACCCTTAAACGCATGGTTTGAACTCACTGGTGTTTTTGGCGTCGCAAACTACCTTGTAACCAATCACATCAACGCGCTGCCGGGTTTTAGCATATCATTAGCTGAAGCAGGGGAGTCTCCAGTTTTCTGTTGATATGAACAATCTTGTAGATTTCGCAATATAGCGGGTGTATGATTACGATGCTATGATGAATTACATGCCTTTCTCCAGCGACGTTCAAATCGTTTTGAGCAGATTTTTAGAGCTGTTCGACTGTTCGACAAAAAAAGCTAATCATATTAAACACCGTTATGTGCGCGATGTTGACCGAGTGGATCTCTGAGCTGCCGTGAGCGAGTGGAGGCGGGGCTCATTTGCATATTCATATCCCCCTATATTCAATGAAGCGAGAGTAACATTCAAGCTATTTTAAGGCATGAAAAAACAGGGGGAAAAAAACTTTTATATATGTAATTTTGGTGATTCAAAGATGAGTTTTAAGGGATTAAATTATTGATTACTCGGGACTTTCAGAGCTCGAGCATTTAAAGCGACAGATGCCAAAACAATGATATTGTCATTATAGCTATGGTGTGAATGTATGGAGGACCAGGAGTGCCACATAAAAATGAAACGAAGAATCAATTAATTCATTTAATAATTCGCACATAAAAATGTATATAAATAAATCTCTTTTATATAGGCAAATAAATAGCAATATTTAAAGTTGTTTATTTAATTCCTGTTTTTAAACGTAGATTAATAGAACAATAAAAAAATACATTTGTAAATCATTTTAAATGGCTTTTTAAAAAAGGATTTGCCAAACGCTTTTCTTTATCCATTTGTCAATCGAGCGCTAAAATGCCTTTACACACGTGAGAGCAACCAATCAGCTTTCGCCTCAATTTGAAGAACCGACCCTCTCTAGAAGAGTTCGAGCGACGCGATCACGCAAAATGTCAGGCGAATCTGAACGTGTTTGGAGAGGTTATAATGGTTTTCGTCCTGCCGTCTCTTCTGCCGGTACATCAACGACTGGTGTTGTTCGAGAACGCTTGGAAGTTCAACCATAGCGTGAATGACCTCAAACTGAACCCAAATCCGTCCATTTATTGTACAAGCACAATATATTATTGTCTTCCCTCGACTGAAAAACTCTTTTACATATAAAACGATAATCGAGAGGAGAATTTCTTTCGCAAAAATCAGCTAAAGCGAACAAATCCTCTACAATAACCTCTAAAAACACGTTCAGATTCGCCTGACGTTTTGCGTGATCGCGTCGCTCGAACTCTTCTAGAGAGGGTCGGTTCTTCAAATTGAGGCGAAAGCTGATCGGTTGCTCCAATGGCATTTTAGCGCTCGATTGACAAATGGATAAAGAAAAGCGTTTGGCAAATCCTTTTTTAAAAAGCCATTTAAAATGATTTACAAATGTATTTTTTTTATTGTTCTATTAATCTACGTTTAAAAACAGGAATCAAACAAACAACTTTAAATACGTCTATTTATTTGCCTATATAAAAGTGATTTATTTATATACGTTTTTATGTTAATTAATTGATTCTTCGTTTTATTTTTATGTGGCACTCCTGGTCCTCCATATGAATGAGCCTTAAGAATCAACTTTATTAGCGATTTCAAGCATTATTTCAGCATATCTTCACGGTTTATGCTCTAAAACGAAAGCGTGTCTTCTGTGAACTGAAGTCAATGAATGCGTTGAGGTGTTTTCTTTGTCTAAGGGAGTTTCTCTCGGAACTCCGTGGAATGTTCTGTGCGACTCCCCTCAGATGTGTGGAGATCGTGGAAACGGAACTCAACGAGAGGTTCCTCAATCTAATGAGCCGGAATGAACGGATACATTTGCCCGAATTATAGCAAACAAGCTTTGTATGAATTCCTCAGTGTTTTTTGTCCTCACTGTGAGCACTTTGATCAACTGAAATTTAAAGTGTTTTTCATGGCAGTGGCAAAAAACTAAAACTTGCATTTTTTGCAGTTGTTCTTGACACTACACGAAATAAAAAAAAAGATTCAAAAGCCAGTTTAATATCATTTAAGTTGAAATGACTTAAATTTTTATGGGTGGAAATTTTGACTTTACGAAATATGAGCCATGCTTGATTTTTATTTTAAAGACACTTTTATTACATTTTGGTGCAATACGGTTCTATTTGTTAACATTAGTTGACTATATTAGTCAACATGAACTAACAAATAATAAGCCTAAAGCATTTATTAATCTTAATAAACGATCTAAAAGGAGTTGACGACATTAACAAAGATTAATAAATGCATGTGTTTGCTCTTTGTTAGTTAATGCATTAACCAATGTTAACTAATGGAACCTTATTGCGGTTACATCTACTTCCATTCCCTTCATTCACGTATCACAGTTTGAGTGAAATATGAGCAATGAGCTCAGCTGCATTCGCAGGAGGATGGTTCATGTCATCCAATGAAATACATTTTAATTTGTCGTGAATTTTTCACCAGCTCAAACGCCACATTCAGTAATGTCACATTCAGCGATATAAAATGATAGTTGTCTTCTGATAAGATTTAAAAATGTACATCAAGTAGAAAGAAACAATAGATATGACACAACATTATAAAAAAATATACGAACACAGTCATCATCTCACGGTAATACTGTAACAGCGGAGAAATACTGTATCCGTCGATCCAGTGGAAACACAAGAACTAAAATACTGAAAAACCGGTTACATCATTTGATCAAAAATCAATCCAGTGTAGCACAACGTTTGTCTAAAAACACAAAAACCTTGCGAACGGGAAAATAAAACTCTTGACTTTTTGGGTTCATCAGCAAGGCACACAGTGTATGCTTCAATTTTTTAAATATATATATATATATATATATAAAACGCATCCAAAAATATGCCTTTATTTAAAAGGCCTTTTTGACACACAAAATACCTTTCTCTTCTTTACAATCTTTAATAAAATATCACATTTTAGCTTTAGTATTTGTGTGTCGTGTTCAATGATATCATTCTCTTGTGGACGTAAGCATAAATAGATGCTTTTCATTTCACACGAGGAAGAAAAATATTAAACGGTGGCCACATTTAGGTAAAATAACAGTGTATTTACATCTTTATCCTCAAGCTACATTATAAATAAAAACACGCTGTGAAGCACGATAACACCGTGGCATTTCTGGATCGATCTCCTCAAACCATCTCACTGGAACACATGAAACAGACACTTATATCGTCTTCTTGGAGAAACTCAAGAGCCTTCGTTGTTGTGTCTGAAACCACAAAACTCTGTGCTTTGGAATTATTGCAGTTTTTATGTGACGTTATTTTTACGAAGCGCTAATGTAGCGAGACGGTGATATTAAAAGACCTGCGTACTATATATATATAGACGAAAAAACCGATGCGCCAGAATATGAACGCAACGCGCTAGCTTGCATGTTAAGCACTTTCCAATAGAAATAGAAAACACAATGTTTGACGTAGCTTAATGCATTAAAGGGGTGGTTGATTATGATTTGACTTTTTTGACTTTAGTTAGTGTGTAATGTTGCTGTTGGAGCATCTGCAAAGTTACGACGCTCGACGTTCAATGAGAGATATTTTCTTTTACAGAAATCGCTTTAAGGACTACAACGAGCTTCTTCCTGGGTTAGTGACATCACAAACCCCAAAATTTACATAAACCCCGCCCCCCGAGAACACTCAACAAAGGGGGCGGGGCCATGTTGGGCTCCTTTAGAGTTGTTGTAGTCGAGTGTTGTTGACGCCGTCATTTTACGCCACAAACGAGGGTCGATTCGAGGAAAAAAGACGAGCGTGACGACACATGCTAGTGACGAGTCGATCAACTCCACAGCAACGACATCAATTTATCCACTAACCGTTCAGAAACGTCTTCCGGAGTCTCTCCATCAGTTTGAACACTTTCCTCATTTTGTCTGCGTGAGATTCTCCAGCTTTGTTGTTGTTGAGCTGTTAAAGCTCCGCCCTCTTCTGGAAAGAGCAGCAGCTCATTTGCATTTAAAGGGACACGCACACAAACGGCGTGTTTTTGCTCACACCCAAATAGAGGCGAATTTGACAAGCGGTAATAAATGATCTGAGGGGGATTTTGAGCTGAAACTTCACTGGAGACACCAGAGCCTGATATTATTAGACAACGTAATTGACCCTTCGCCGGCAGTTTGATTGACAGGCGATCTGACCAATCATAACCCGAATCCGCAATTTTATCCGACAAAGCGGTCAGGGGAGTTAGTAGATGAACGTTGGTGAACTTGAATCACGTCTTGAAACAACATTCCTTCTGATGTTCATTCATGTTTAATTGATGCTATAAATGAACTAGTATGAAGAGATGATCGAGGAGCTGCAGCGACACATTAAACACACACTAGACGCTATTTATTGATTAAACTTCTTTAAAAAATTACTATATTTTAAATATGACACTGTTTCATACGTTGTCAGTGTCCTCTTTGCTCCACGATGTATTTTTCACTGCGTGAGAACATGATGTGTGGCGAGAGAGCGGACATAGCAACAGTAACTAAAGGGGGCGGGGCTTTGCGAAGGGTCAGTTAAGACAGTGATATTGGAAAACCAAATTCAATGCACAGCTTATTAATAAAACAATGTACAGACAAACAGATGAACACAATGCGCTAACTTGCACGTTGAGCATTTTCACATAGAAATGCTTGATTTTGCAATTTAGTGCATATATATTGATCATCAGTAAGGTGTATATTGACTTTGATCTTTTAAAATTTCAGTCTTGGTACATTAGGGCACGTTAAGCATTTTTCAAGTCAAGCGTTTCAGAACGTCCCGCTGTTTTTAGCGAGGAAGTTGCTGTATGTGGATCGCAAGTGCCCAAAACTTGCAGTTTGTTCACCTGTCTTTGATTTTCCGCTTTAGAGAGATGATCTAAATATTAGTGGCTTGATACAGATGGAAAATCGACAGGGCTGTTTTCAGTCACATGACTGAAAACTATGATTCTATATACGGAAAATAGTTTAGATTTTTTTTGCTTAGTCTTTTTTTAAATCAAGATACATTTACTTGAGATGCAAAATCACTTGAATTTGAAGTCTTCTCATGAGTTCATACACATCTTTACCAGACTTTTCCACAAATATTCATTAACTAATGTTCCATGACAGTCTATGTCTTCAAGTAAAATAAGCATAAAAATCCATGTTCAAATTTCATCGCCTCATATCTAAACTATTTGTTCCCGTACAGACGCAGAGAACGTAACGTCACATGACTGAATTTTGCTATTTGTCCAATATTATCAATTAAACATTTATTCTATTATACATTGCAGACATTTGCGAAATAAGTTTCTATGGCTTTTCCATAACTTTCTAGTTTTTTTCCAAAACTTTTCCAGGCCTGCTATTTTAAAATTCTGTGACTTTTCCTGGTTTCTCGTGACCGTGTGAACCCTGAATCGCCTCAATTTTTTTCAGTAAACAAGACTTCATATTTTAAGTCATTTTGCTTCTCAAGTAAATTGTAGCGGATAACTGTGCACATTGGCTGTAACTCCTGAAGTACAGTAGTCCACTGCTTTCTTATTCGTAGTGAACCCATGGGGTTTTCTTCACGGTCCTGCCACTGAAGGCACACGTAGCTTTGCTCAATGTGCCTTGACGCATAAAAGCCACACCTGTTGGCTTTGCCTCTTTCGAATGTCATCATGACATGGTTCCATGTGTGGCAACCAATGTCAGATGAGTCTTTCTTCAGGAGGCACTTTAAGCACGCTGCCCATCTCCAGCCGGGCTCCTGCCACTTCCTGTTGACTGGGGCTGTAGGTGCCCTCCGACTGCCGCTTCTTCCGGGTGGTGAGAACCATGCAAACCAACCCCACCGCCGCCAGCAGGACGGCGAGACACGCCAGCGGGACGGCCACCACCAGCCACGGGATGCGCTCCATCTGCAGCTGCTTCTACGGGACGAGACGGAGCAGCGTTAGACCTCTGTGACTGACACGATCCAGAAGGATGTGGACGGAATCCAGACCCCAAAAAAACGCGATTTCATGTAAAAACTAATCTCTAAAGAGCCCTATTATTGTAAACCATTTAATATGCTATTAAATTGTCCAACTTTTACGAATTCGATCGATTACACATGCTTTCGATTTAAAATGTAACACGATTGAAATGGAACCCAGAAAAACTAAAAGTGAAAAAAAAAAACAGAACCCTAAATTTACATTTTTGTTACACTTTAATCAATTGATATTAAATTATATACGTTTCATGACTTTAATTAGATGTGTTTTTTTTTTTATTATTATTACATTTTAATCATTAAAATGGAATCTAGAAAAAAAAGGAATTTAGAAAAAATGAAACAGATTTCATAGGTCCCTAAAAAATTGAATTTTTGTTAAACTTGCTTATAAAAGTTTCATGATTTCATTTAACTTACCAAACAGAATGCAGGAAAATTTAATTAAAAAAAAAACAGAATTTCAAAAAAAATAAATTCATAAATTGATTAAGTTCCATGTTTTCAATTAATTAGACATGCATTTTGATCACTAAAATGTAATTTAACCATTAAAATGGAATATATATATATATATATATATATATATATATATAATATATATATATATATATATATATATATATATATATATATATATATATATATATATATATATAATATATATATATATATATATATATATATATATATATATTAATCCAGATCAATTTAAACATGAAATAAATAAGAATTTGGGAAAAATTCAAATTGATTTCGTAGAGCCCCTAAAAATGTAATCTCTATTACACTTTTAATTAGACATGCTTTTTGATTACTAAAATTTAATTTACCATTAAAATTGAATATAGAGACACATTTAAACAGAAAAAATGGAATTTGGGGGGAAAATAAATTATTTCTGTTGAACATTTAGAAAATTTTATAAAGTTCCATGGTTTCGATTACACATGGTTTTTGATTACTAAAATTTTATTAAACTATTAAAATAGAATAGAAAAAAAGAAGGGGAAAAAAACAAAATCCAGAAAAATTTTAACAGAAAAAAATTGTTTAAAAAAAATAAAATAAAAAATAATCCATTTGTAATTTGCAATAATGGAAAAATTCAAATGGGCCCAAGAAGATGGATGAACCACAGGCACTCGAGAATTAACCCGCTGAGCGAACAAGAACCGGGAGCTCACCCTATTCTCGCAGTTTTCTCCGCTGAAGTCCGACACACACTCGCAGAGGAAGTGATTGGGTCTGTTCAGACACGTGCCACCATTAAGACAAGGGTTCGACTCGCATTCATCAACGTCCACTTCACATCTGGAAAACAGAAGTCGTCAGTCAAACTACGGTTTCCACATTTCCACTTTTTTGTGCCAGGAACTGTATTCCTTCCAAACCCTAATCGTCCAGAACCAAGATGGATGTTGATCCAGGAACATGTCTCGTTACGGTAAACCATATGAAGCCATTAGGCACAACAGTGAACATGTGATGAAGACGATGAGCGCGTCTGACCTCTCTCCGCTGAACCCTGGTCTGCAGGTGCAGTTCGTTCCCCAGAATCCCTCAGTGCAAACGCCGCCGTTCTCACACTCTGAATCCACTTCACACTGACGACGAGGGAAAGGCCATCTGAGGGATGAGACGCATCGAGTTACGAACAAGAATTCAACAAGACTTTATAGATATTAAACTCAATCAAACCAGGGATATTTTTTTATGAATATGGATCAATTCAGTTCAGCACAATTCTCAGATTTAAAGCAAACTTGAAGATTCTTTTGCAGTGTTACTAGAGCAATGTACATTTGTCAAACTTCACTAACAGGGTTAGTTAACAAAAACCATTAAAAATGACACTTAAAATAGAGTAAACATTCACCTGATGTACTTGAACAAAAACTGAAATAAAAATGAAAAACTACACAGATACAAAAAAATTAATTCATATTATATATATATACACATTTATATTGTGTGTGTGATAAATATATATATATATACACACTATATCTATAGACAGGGCTGGGGAGTAACGAAACACAAGTGACTTAGTTTCGTATTTAAAATACAAAGTTTGAGTCTCTGTATTTCATTTGAAATGGGTGGTAATCAGATTCCAGTTCCATCTGAAAAGTGTTTTAGATGACCAAAGTGATTACTTTGAGTTTTAATGTCATTTAAACAGCGATTGGTGATTCTCTGACTCTGACCGTCTGAAAAAGACGAGTTCAGTTTCATGTTTTCCACTGTTTTCATGTTTTGGGAGTCATTTTATTATTCACTCGTCACTGTGACTTTTTCTCACTATTTGTTTTTTTCCCCTCACAATCGTGAGTTTGTGTTTCACAATTCTGACTTTTTCTCAGAATTGCGAGATTTAAACTCACAATTGCAAGTTATAAAGTCAGAATTGGGAGAAATAAACTTGCAATACTGACTTTTTTTCTTGCAATTGTGAATTTAGTATGTGAGTTTATATCTCATAATTCTGACTTTTCTCAATATTGTGAGTTTATATCTCATAATTCTGACTTTATAACTCACAATTGCAACTTTATATCACACAATTCTGAGGGAAAAAGTCAGAATTGTGAGATTAAAAACTCACAATGACCTTTTTTGTGTTTGTTCCACACTTATTAGTATTCCAAAGTATTCTAAAGTATTTAGATTAAGTCACTAAACTTGAGTAATGTAACGAAATACGTTACAAATGACTTTTTAAAGCATGTATTTTGTAATCTGTAGTGAAATACATTTTAAAAGTAACACACCCAGACCTGTCAACAGATCCTTTACACACACACGGGTCAAATTTCGAGCTAAACAAGTAAGCACCGTTCAATGATCTGTAAATCTCACTCACTGGCAGAACGGTCCTGTGTGAGCAGGTGGACAGACGCAGGTGTATCCCGTGACTGTAGTCACACAGGAGCCTCCGTTCTCACAGCGATGCTCCTGGCATTCATCCACCTCCTCCTGGCATGTCTTCCCACTGTATCCGGCAGGGCACTCGCACACATAGTCCCCCGGCAGATCCCGGCACGCTCCCCGCACGCAGGGCCGTTGGCCGCACTCGTCTACGTTCTCCTGGCAGCGTTCTCCCGTCCATCCCGGGGCACATTTGCAGTCAAAGAGATTGAAGAGGTCCGTGCACGTGCCGTTGTTCTGGCACGGCTCGGAAAGACACGAGCGGCGCCGGCGCATCCCAGCTGAGGCTCCGCCGTCCCGCCAACTCGGATGAACTGTGACGCTTGCGGCGCCTCTTCCTCCAGGCTTCCGGAAAACGGTAAATAAACCCCACCGATCCGCACCTCGCCCAAACAGCCGGTGTAGTTCTCCGCCAGCCACACGGTGGAGAAGTTGAAGAAGTCCGCGCCGCCGGCTGCCGCCAGGCTGGATCCGGCCGGCCATCCGTCCACGGCGAGGAGCCAACGGGACGCCGCGATCCGCGAGCCGGACGTGTGGAGCTCCACTCGGTGCCACTCTCCGTCTGAAACGGGGACGTCGCTGGTGAAAGCGTGCACGTCCAGACTGTTGCCCTCGCGGAACTTCACGATCAGCGAGGAGTTCAGGAGCCCCACGCAGAAGAACTCCAGATGGTTGGAGGCGCGCAGCAGCGTTCCGTTCTCCTCGCGCGTCCGCAGCTCCATCGAGATGCTCGTCACGGGGACGAACAAGGAGCCGTTGGCACTGAACTTCAAAGCATTGCTCTCAAATGTGGCGTTGGCCAAACCTGGAGTGAGGAGGAATATGTTAACGCAGGAATTCCCAAACTGATTTTGTCAGCCGAACCCCTAAGACGTAAATTATTTATTTATTTATTAATTATTTAATATCCCTGAAATGACAAACACGTTTACATCTTAGATCTTTCTTTGGTAAGTGTTTTATTTTAATTGTTTGCGTTTTAAAATTAGTTTTATATAGGGCTACATGACTGCTAAAAAATTAAATGCTGATTTTTTTTTTGTCATATATTGCAAAAACAAAAAGACAGAAATCCATCCCTGTTGTAAATTACAATAAACTGTGAATAATCAAATAAAAATGCACGTGATAATAATAAAATTTGTATTTTACACTGTTAAAAATATTATAAGATTGCCCAAAAATTAAATTGTGACTATTTTGTCATATATTACAATTTGAACTGCTACTATTATTATTAGTTATAACTATAATTATAAAAAAAATGGTATAAATATATCACTGTTGTAAATTACAAAAAACTATGACTATTCAATAAAAATGTACGTGATAATATTAACATTTGCATTTTATAAAACGCGGGTTAAAATATTACGTGACTGCCAAAATTTTTTAATTTGGACCGTTACTGTTTTTTTAATTTTATTATTTTAATAAATAAAAAATGACTTGTATATTTCTGAAAAAAAAAAATTGTGCGACTTTAAAATTTGTATTTTACAATACAAGTTAAATAGAATTTTTACATAGGTCTACATGACTGTCAAAAAAATAAATTGTGATTATTTTGTCATATATTGCAAATTGAACTGTTACTATTTTTATTATTATTATTATAACTCTAATTATAAAAAATGGCAGAAATATATCACTGTTGTAAATTACAATATGTAAACTATGACTATTCAATAAAAAATGTACGTGATATTAAATTTTCGTTATTTTACACTTTAAGTTAAAATATTAAATGACTGCCAAAAAATGTCATTATTATTTTTTTTTAATATATTGCAATTTGAACTGTTACTACTTTTATTATTAGTTTGACCTGTAATTATAAAAAAGACAGAAATATATTACTGCTATAAATGACAATAAACTATGAATATTCAATAGACAAAATGAATGTGATAATTTAACATTTTTATTTTAGGTTACAAGTTAAAATACTAATATTTATGTCTTAAATTCTTTCAACATGTTAATATTCTTTGAAATTCTCAAACCCTCAAGTTTAACATTTCAAATGAATTAAGTACTGGTGAAATGATGTAATAATTAATTTTATTTATGTCATTTCAAAAACTAAAATGACCCTGATTCTGAATCCAAACGGATGCAAATCAATGCATCAAAAATTACACAAAAAACAAAATTATATTTATTTACTTTTTTGTGTGCTTTCCTGAGGTTCGACCACTAGAAAATTCACATGCATGAACTAAAAAAAAAAAAAAAAAATGTAAACCTTCAATGGACGTACAGCTCTTTAAAGTGTCTGCAAAATGCACAAATCCCTCAGAGGGGAGATGAGAAACTGACACAATAAAATACATTATTTTTATGCCTCTAACCATGAAACTTATGGGTGAAATTCAGATTTTTTTTAAGGAAAACATCTTAGGTTTGTGTTTTGTCTATGAGCTTGCTTGTCGGTTTTCTAGACTACTGAGATCAACCCTCAACAAGTCAGATACTCACACTCATAACCATCAGGCAAGTCCACACATCGAGTCCCAGAGTCACACGGATCACTAACACACCACACGCGCGTGTCACACGTCTTCCCGGAGTAGTTTCAGCGGACAGACGCACACAAAGTCATTCCAGATGACCCGGCATTTCCCTCCGTTCCGGCAGGGCTTCATCTGAAAAGACCATTTGTAATTGTACAGAAAAGTGAACAAGGTTAAGTTTAAGAATGTAAAGATGTGATAGTGAAGTCTCTTCTGCACACCAAGGTGATCAAAAATACAGTAAAAATTGTGAAATAGTTTTCGATTTAAAATATCAATTTTTCATGTGAATATATATTAAAATGGAATTTATATCCAGTGATCAAAGCTGAATTTTCAGCATCATCACTCCAGTCTTCAGGTCACATGATCCTTCAGAAATCATTCTGACATGATGATCAAGAAACGTTTATGATTATTATTAATGTTGACACCATGATACATTGTGTTTCCCGGATTCTGTGATGAATAGAAAGTTCATAAGAGCAGCACAAATGTTAGCATTAATATTAAATCGACATTAATGTTAGCAGCACGATAAAACATTCTAACAAATTCATGCTAGCAATATGCTAATTCAAGCTAGCAATGTACTAAAACATGCTAATGGAATGCTAACAATGAGTGCTAAAATATTAATTCTTGCTAACAATATGTTAATTCATGCTACCAAGGTTCTAAAACATGAAAATGACATCCTAATTAATGCTAGCAATGTGTCAAAACATTTTAATTCATGCTAGCAATGTCAAAACATGTTCATTCACGTTAACAATGCTAGCAACATACTAATTTGTGCTACCAACATGCTAAAACATGGTAGCAACATGCTAATTCATGCTAGCAACCTGTTGAACATGTTAACAAAACATGATCATTCATGCTAGCAATGTGTAAAACATGTTAATTCATGTTAACAATGCTAACAACATACTAATTTGTGCTACCAACATGCTAAAACAAGGTAGCAACATGCTAATTCATGCTAGCAACCTATTAAACATGATCATACATGCTAGCAATGTGTCAAAATATTTTAATTCATGTTAACAATGCTAGCAACATACTAATTTGTGCTACCAACGTGCTAAAACATGGTAGCAACATGCTAATTCATGCTAGCAACCTGTTAAACATGTTAACAAAACATGATCATGCATGCTAGCAATGTGTCAAAACATTTTAATTCATGCTAGCAATGTCAAAACATGTTAATTCATGTTAACAATGCTAGCAACATACTAATTTGTGCTACCAACGTGCTAAAACATGGTAGCAACATGCTAATTCATGCTAGCAACCTGTTAAACATGTTAACAAAACATGATCATGCATGCTAGCAATGTGTCAAAATATTTTAATTCATGCTAGCAATATACCAAAACATGCTAGCAATATGCCAAAACATGCTAGCCATATGCCAAAACATGCTAGCAATATGCAAAAACATGCTAGCGATATGCCAAAACATGCTAGTGATATGCTAATACATGCTAACAATATGATAAAACATAATAATAATAATTTTATAATAACTCCTTAATTTATATAGCGCTTTTCTGGATACTCAAAGCGCTTTTATATATGGAAGGGGGAATCTCCTCAACCACCAAACAATATGCTAATTCATGCTAGCAATGAGCTAAAGCATGCAAACGACATCCTAATTCATGCTAGCAGTGTGTCAAAACATGTTAATTCATGCTAGCAATGTCTCTCTCTTTCCACTTCACCAAATTTAAAGCTTATTAAAAAAAAAAACTTTCAAACTGTTACACGGCTTTGTCAAGCCAACATCAAAGTTTCACTCTCCTCGTTTAAAATAGAATCATTTGTAACATGTCTCTACTGTCGCTTTTGATCAATTCAATGCATCCTTGCTGAATAAAGGTATTAATTCCTTGAACGATAGTGCATATCTTAAGTGCATAAGGTTTTTTTCTCCATTTGTTGGAGTTTTGGTTCCTTGCTTAAGTTGAGGACACTTGCTTGATATTCAGCAGTGTTTTTGATATGCCTGCGCTGGTGTCGTTGTATGTGAACTGAGCCGAGCCGGACGATTACGTCACTGTTTTCTGCAGTGCTGATATACTTAAATTAACTAGACTAACAACTACTGATATTTGCAACGGAATGAATCAATAATTTATAGAATAAGCTGCACAATGACACCATTTTCTTTGGGAGCTGCTGTGCAGCCAAAAATGATTTGCCAATTATTACTGTAAAGCTGCTTTGCCACAATTTGCATTGTAAAAAGCGCTATATAAATAAAGATGACTTGACATCTTCTCATCTCACCTTACACGTCTGGTCCCCCACACAACCCTCCAGCACATTAGACGAGTTTCTTGGCAAGTAGCTCAGATGTTGTGGTTTCTGGCTGATGCTCCCCGAGTACATGTACAGCTGTGTGTCGTCTATCCGGACGTCCTGCAGACAGCCCTTGAAATATCCGCCCCAGGATACGGTGTTCTCTCCTTCGGGAAGTCCACCGAGATACGCCACATCTCCTGCCTCTACCTCAAAATCACTGTGACTGACAGAAATCTGCTTCGTTTGGTTAAATACTATAACACCTTGTTCTTTTTTAAAAGCCACAAAGACCTTCTCTCCATCAGTCAGGACGTCGGAGGCCCTTCTGACGGAGCTGTAAATCGCAATATACATCGAGCCGTTTTTTAGAAAAACAGTGAAGTATGCTTGATTCTCACGCTGGAGCTGAAAGACCAGGCCATTGAACTGACGTGATTTCAGCCACAAGGACACGGTCAGGTTAGCGCCGTGCTTCTGGGTGATGGGAAACGCGGCGAAGCTTCTGTTGCGCTCGTGGCTGAACGTCCATGAAGTGTGCTCTGTTGAGAGAGACGGGTGTGAACGCCACTGTACATCCAGAGGAACCTCAAGAAAACGTGTGCACCTTTTTTGAAGACCCAGAGTTGAGCCTTTTGGATCATTTTTTTGGGGTAATTCCCAACAAACACAGAACGTTGCCTCAACGTAGCCAACCTTTTAGCAACGTTGTAACAACATGGCTAAAAGGTTGTTGGTTTCTACATTGTGTCGTTAAGGTTGTTACTGTGCTGCCACAATGTTGCCATTCAACCACGGTTCAGGACCATCGCTGAAGGTTGTGCTTAGGCTGTCTGGACAACCATTGTACGGCATGTCCTCGTCACTGTTCCGAAGCGCATTTTAAATTTGAACAGACCGCCCAACAAACACATTTACGTTGTGGCAACGTCGCTGACACGTTCCATTTTTACTGTGGCAACGTTGACCGTCTACGTGCTCGCGACATTGTAGCAACGTTGGATTGTAAGACGCCGAAGGGCTGCAGCAACGTTGAGATTGACCACAGAAAAAATAAATACATAAAATAAGACGCAGAAAAGGTAATTTAATATTTATAATGTGGCATAAAAATAAATGTGGTCGGAACGTCGTCTTGCAGTTGCTACAATGTCGCGAGCACGTAGACAGTCAACGTTGCCACAGTAAAAATGGAACGTGTCAGCGACGTTGCCACAACGTAAATGTGTTTGTTGGGCGGTCTGTTCAAATTTAAAATGCGCTTCGGAACAGTGACGAGAACATGTCGTACAATGGTTGTCCAGACAGCCTAAGCACAACCTTCAGCGATGGTCCTGAACCGTGGTTGAATGGCAACATTGTGACAGCACAGTAACAACCTTAACGACACAATGTAGAACCAACAACCTTTTAGCCATGTTGTTACAACGTTGCTAAAAGGTTGGCTACGTTGAGGCAACGTTCTGTGTTTGTTGGGCGTCGGGCCGTTATTCTTCTTCAAGCCAGGATACGCGAATATTGCTTATGATTTCTCTTTTAGATAAATAAGATATGCAAATATCCAAACAAAAACCTACCATTTTCATGTCTAATGTGAGATGCATTTGTTCTGTGAATAAACTGAGTGGACAGAATAGCTGATCATTCACATACCGAGTCGTTTGCGATCGGGTTTGGTGGAAGTTAATTATACTACTTTCAGAAGGCCTATTCAAATGCTCTTTTTATGCTTTTTTATTTGTAGTCTATTATATTTGAGCTTAATATAATTAATATACTCTATATGAACTTTTTTTCCCTTCAAATGTATGTTTTGGTAGTGTAATTATATGTATGGAATGTTTTAATAAAGTTGGGTTATATGAACTTGTACGGCATTTTTCCTCTTTAAAGTTTCATAGCTGGTTTATATTAAAAATAACAATTAATGATTAACAGTATTTAAAAAAGTGTTACATGTTCATCTTGTGTATGATTATGAAGAGATTGACCACAAAAAAAAAAAAAAAAACATAAAAAAATAAGACGCAGAAAAGGTAATATAATATTTATAATGTGGCATGAAAATAAATGTGGTCGGAACGTCGTCTTGCAGTTGCTGAATGTCGCGCAACAACGTTGCTGCAGCCCTTCAGCGTCTTGCAATCCAACGTTGCTACAATGTCGCGAGCACGTAGACAGTCAACGTTGCCACAGTAAAAATGGAACGTGGCAGCGACGTTGCCACAACGTAAATGTGTTTGTTGGGTTGTTGTGTTTACAGACATAATAACCCAGTGTTTGAGTTATTTATCGCAGGATTTTGGCGCCCTCTTCAGGAGAGATCAGCGCAAATTGGTGCATGTCTTTGGTAAAACACGGGTTTTTGTATTTTTTATTTCATCTAAAGAATTTGTTATTTTTCTGTATATCGTTTAATTTTATGCAAAGCAACACGTGAGTCACCTAAACGAGTGTCGCGTCGATCTTTTCGCGTGATGAAAACGCCTTTATAAAACTTTATGATTTTATTCAAAAAGATGCAGAATATAAACACTTGTTGGCCGTTCACATATCGCACCTAAAACGCGTGGAAAGCGCGGCCGCGCCGTTTCTTCGGGAGCGTTCGGGAGCTCTCCACGACTACGTGGAAGTTTCAATGGATTTCCGTCACCGAAAAGCCCTTGCAGTAGCTCTAGAACAAGAGTTATTTATGGAGAAGAATAAAAAAGGATGGGTGCACCCCATCCTTAAAATGCGTAAAAACCACAGAGAATTTCACAAACTTATCCAAGAGCTCCGTCTGGACGATGAGAGATTCAAAGGCTATTTTTAGAGTTAACAAGGACCAGTTTGATAATCTTAAGAAAAATTGGCCCAAGCATAACCAAACAGAGCTTCTGCCGTGAATCCATCTCTCCTGCGTTCGTCTGAGGTGATTAGGCGACCGTTGATTGGTTGGTTTTTGTCACATGACCTGCTTGCGGCATCCTGAAAAATTGAGATGTTTTCGTCTCGCCGCGGTACAGTCGCGCCTGGAAATATGAATAAGCACGCGCAAAAGACGCGATATGCGAATGGCCCCTTAGGATGTTAAAATGTGTTCACGGATTATTAATGGACAGGTTATGGAATCAGTCACAGCATTTTTCAGCTGGACGGCGGAAGTCAGCCGATCCCCCGCCGAACGGGAGTCATCTCCGGCTCTCTCTCTCTTTACTTCTAAATGTTTCATTTTGACTTTTAATATTTGTTAAACAAGCTTAAATGTAGGCAATATGTATTAGAAAATACAATAAAATATGCTAACTATAAAATATGATATATATATATATATATATTTAAGTTAATCTGTAAACATTAATTCATGTATGAAGTAATAAATAAAAAAAAGGCAGCTAGTATTACAGTAAAAATTAATCAACCCATTATGCTGGGTAAAATGAACTCAACATGTGTTCTGTCATATATTTACCCATTTTTTATTTGTTTGTTTGTTTTTATAGTGTAAACTCAAATAAAATTCTGGGTTAAAAACAACCCAAGTTGTGTTGAAAATGAACAAACCCAGTGGTTGGGTTAAATGTTTGATTTAACTCAACTGTTGTTTAAAAATGACTATATGTCTGGCTAAAAATGTCCAACATATTTTGGGTTCATTTTAAGCAATAAAAAAAAAAAAAATACAGTCATTTTTAAACAATAGTTGAGTTAAATAAAACTACCCATAAGGTTGGTCAAACATTTAACCCAATCACTGTGTTTGTTCATTTTCAACCCAACTTGGGTTATTTGGTCGTGAAGCTTCCGCACAGCAACAGGACCGGGATATATATATATATATATAATATATATATATACAGGGTTGGAGAATAAAGAAACATAAGTAACTTAATTACGCATTTAAAATACAAAATTTCACTGTATTTTATTACAGTTACATTTTAAATGGGTGGTAATCAGATTTTAGATGACCAAAGTGATTACTTTGAGTTTTAATGTCATTTAAACAGCGATTGGTGATTCTCTGACTCTGACCGTCTGAAAAAGACGAGTTCAGTTTCATGTTTTCCACTGTTTTCATGTTTTGGGAGTCATTTTATAATTCACTCGTCACTGCAACTTTTTCTCACAATTTGTTTTTTCGCTCTTTTTCTCAGAATTGCGAGATTTAAACTCGCAATTGCAAGTTATAAAGTCAGAATTGGGAGATATAAACTTGAAATACTGACTTTTTTTCTTGCAATTGTGAATTCAGTATGTGAGTTTATATCTCATAATTCTGACTTTATAACTCACAATTGCAACTTTATATCACACAATTCTGAGGGAAAAAGTCAGAATTGTGAGATAAAAACTCACAATGACCTTTTTTGTGTTTGTTCCACACTTATTAGTATTCCAAAGTATTCTAAAGCATGTATTTTGTAATCTGTAGTGAAATACATTTTAAAAGTAACACACCCAGCCCTGTATATAAATATATATATAATAGAGCCATTAAAGTAGAGGAGCAATGATTAATCATGCATTTAGGCTTACAAATAAAAGTCACATCAGTGGCACATGATTTAATAATTCAAAAAGAAAGCTCACCTTCTGAACAGTTGTGTCCATAAAACGGCCTGCGGCAGCGGCACACGTAGTCGGTCCACAGGTCCACGCAGCGGCCGCGCTCCGAGCAGGGGTCCGGACGGCACCGTTCGCTCCTCTCGCAGCCCATCTGCACGTCCGGCTCTGAGCTGAGGTTCTGAGGAAGAACCAGCTGAGAATCCACGAGCAGGTCCTCGAAACAGCCGACGAATCCCATCCTGGTCTCCGTGTTGTTGAAGTATTCCGGCGGAACCCCGCCGACGAACGTTTTCTCCAACCCGTGCGGCTGGAAGGACAGAAGCTGGTTGTGACCTCCATCCTCAGCCGTCCTGTTCTCCGACAGTAGGGTCAGAATCAGTCTCTCATCCACACTAACAGACACTTCACGCCAGAGTCCGTCACTGAAATCCCCGCTTAACTGCACAGCGAGCTCCAAGTCTCCCGATTCGGCTCTGGAGAGAAGATTTCCACCAATTAGCTCCAGTGTGAAAAAGTGCTCTTGGCTTCCCCGGTAGAAGAGAATTACATCCGGCAAGGTCGTCCTGAACCTCAGCTGGACGCTCGGAACGCCCCTTGCGATCCCGCCTGCCTGCGGGTCCTGTTGCCGTGCGGAAGCTCCACGACCAAATAACCTCCCGTTGTCATGGAGAAGGTGGTGGAGGTTTCGCACGTGTCACCGTGAAAACCAGAGGGGCATCTGCACGCGTGTCGATGCTCATGTCCATGCAGTGATGGCGCGCAGGTGGCGCCGTTCTGGCAGGGGTCGTCCGCACAGCCGGTCAATGCGATGTCGCAGTCGCGGCCGCCCCAGGGCAGCTGGTCCGGCGCAGGAGGTGGACAGTGACATATGTAGTCGTTAATGGCATCCTCACACCGGGCTGCGTTCTGACACGGGTCGCTCTCACACTCGTCCACGTTCATCTCACACACAACACCTGCAGGGGAATTACAGAGACAGAGGTCATGTGATGCTTCAGGCACAGAATTAACTGTTGATCTTATTCAAAAGCTTTTATATGCGACGCGATTTGGGGAAAATCTAAAAATTTTACATCTTGGTTTGCTCTGCTTGTTTGCAGTGCTGCATAATTTGGCAAAAGATTGTGTGATTAATTAATCAAAATGACTATAAAATAATAATAATGATGATAAGAAGAATTGTTACTACTACATAAAATATACAGTAATACTAAAATAAGAAAAAAGAAATATTACTAGAGTAATATTTCACTGTAAAATAAAAAATTGAATTTTTAAGTAATATAATATAAAATATATTCATTTAATTATTGTTATTATTATAACTGTTACTATTGTAATATTACGCGGTAAAATAAAAAATCAAGTATTTAAGTAATATAATATATAAATAATGATTATTTGTTTTATTATTATTTTTGTTAATAATAATAATAATAATAATGATATAACAAGGTTTTTTATTTCACTATAAAATAAATTAAAGGAATATAATAAAAGAAATAAATATACCGTAAAACTATAACAATAAGTTTTATTATTATTATATTGTAATAATACAAAAATATCATACTAAATAAATAAGAAAAAAATGGTAATATAATATGTAAATTACTATTGTAATATTTCACTGTAAAATAAAAAATTAAGTATTTAAGTAATATAATATATAAATATAACAAAACTATAATGATAACTTGTTTTTTTATTATTTTTGTTAATATAATAATAATAATAATAATGATATAACAAGTTTTTTTTATTTCACTATAAAATAAATTAAAGGAATATAATAAAAGAAATAATAAATATAACGTGAAACTATAATAATAAGTTTTATTATTATTATATTGTAATAACACATCAAACACAATAAAATATCATACTAAATAAATAAGAAAAAAATTGTAATATAATGTAATATATGTAAATTACTATTGTAATAGTTCACTGTAAAATAAAAAATTAAGTATTTAAGTAATATAATATAACATTTATTCATTTAATTATTGTTATTATTATTACTGTTACAATTGTAATATTACGCGGTAAAATAAAAAAAAATCAAGTATTTAAGGAATATAATATATAAATATAAATATAACAAAACTATGATGATAATATGTTTTATTATTACTTTTGTTAATATAATAATAATAATAATAATAATAATAATATAATAAGTTTTTTTTATTTCACTATAAAATAAATTAAAGGAATATAATAAAATAAATTATAAATATAATGTAAAACTATAATAATTAGTTTTATTATTATTATTATTATATTGTAATAATACAAAAATATCATACTAAATAAATAAGAAAAACTTTGTAATATAATATAATATGTAAATTACTATTGTAATATTTCACTGTAAAATAAAAAATTAAGTATTTAAGTAATATAAAAATATAATTATAAAAATGTTTCATAATTATTGTTGTTGCTGTTGATAAAAACAATACAAAAATATACAATACTAAAAAAATAAGAACTATTATTGGAGTAATTCAATGAGTTTTCAAAATGAGTATTTAAGTAAAATATTAAAATATAATACAAAAAGTATTATTAGTGAGAATAATAATACATAAAATAAGAAATTTTTATATTGCAATATTTCACTGTAAAATTCAAAAAGTGAGTATTTGAGTCATATAGTATTTAAATATATTATATAAATATTATATTATTATATTATATTATTAAATATTAATTATTAAATAATATATTATCTTACACGTCAACTGTAAAATTACAAGAGTAATATTTATGTCTAATATTTATTTCCAGACATTAAATCATGGACTTTGGATCATGGAGTTGATTCCAGTTTTATTAGGATTAACTGTGCACTTTTTATGTGAGGACTTTAGAGATCCCGAGTTTAAAGAAAATACACTAAAACTAATTATATATTAAATAAATGAAGAAAACATGAGACTTTTAAGCAGAAAGTCATGAAAAACAACTAATGAAGCTACTGTACACAACCTCAATCAATGACTGACAGAACAGGGAGATAAAAGTAAATAAATTGACTTTTAATTGCATTTACTTTAAGCCTTTTAGTAATGTAATCCTGGTAAACGGATTGGCATGGCAGCACATGTTTAGAACGGTGACTTCATTTCGTCTGTTTAGCGTCCCGTCAACTACTGCTGTGAATGATAATATTACAGTAAATACGAGCAAACTATATAAAACTATAAACACTCAGCGTCTGCCAGTGCAAACCTTAAAGGCTCTTTTAGTCGCTTGTCATATATTTAGCATTTCCTGGGAATATTAAACGTGAAAATAAGCTGCTTGGACAAAATGTGTGTTGTGAAAAGCACTAAACAAATGAAATTGACTACATACAAACACACAATACAAACCTGGAGTATTTTTTACAGTACGTTTCTGTTAATTCTGTTAATTCATTTTCTGATGCAATAAAAGAAAATAAGTGTTAATTTATTAACGTAAAGGGAAAATAATTCGCAGAAATATCAAAATTCTAAAATAAAGGGTGTTTTTTTACTGGAGAAATTCATCAAAAACAATATTTTACAAAAAAAAAAAATGCATTTAAATTCAGGTTTATTTTTCTGACTCCACCAGCAGATATTAAGCATAAACTCAAGACTTCTTATCATATGACACTGAACATATTTGTACCGGAATACAAAAGAAAATCCCTTGTTGCAGTGAACAGGAAGTGTCTTTATTTGTGCCTTAAAAATCCA
>CM074288.1:22005877-22025877 GCA_037194245.1 Opsariichthys bidens
AGGTTTATTATAAATAAATAGATTTTATTTGCATTTACATTTTATTTAATGATTAATATTTCCAGTGAAGTCAGCTGAGAGAATGTCCAAGGAAACTCAAACATAGCAATATTATAAAATAATGATTTTAAATAAATAAATAAATAAAATCAGCTGAGGGAATGTTCAAAGAAACTCGAACATAAAAAGAATTATTATAAGTAAATAAATATTTGCAATGAACTCAGCTCAGAGAATATCAAATATAAAAATATTTCAAAATAATTATAATAAATATTTGCAATGAAGTCAGCTCAGAGAATATCAAAGAAACTCAAACATAAAAATATTTCAAAATAATTATTATAAATAAATATTTGCAATGAAGTTGGCTGAGAGAATATCAAAAAATCAAACATAAAAATATTTCAAAATAATAAATAAATGCAGTAAAGTTGGCTGAGAAAATGTTCAAAGACACTCAAAATATAAAAAATATTTCAAAATAATTGTAATAAATATTTGCAATGAACTCAGCTGAGAGAATATTAAAAACTCAAATATAAAAATATTTCAAAATAATTATAATAAATATTTGTAATGAAGTTGTCTGAGAGAATATCAAAGAAACTCAAATATAAAATCATTTAAAAAATGTCCAAAAAACCCCCCCACAAATATAAGAATGTTTTATTTGTTCAAGATTACTTTTTGGTCACTTCATAATCCTCATATATATTGATGACTTTATAATTATTTTAAAATATTGAAAATAGTCACAGAATGAGCAGACTCACCTACAGTCGAATACTTTTAATACTCTTTAGTTCATTTCAGAGTCTCATGTATTACAACCATCTTATTTTGTAACCGAATAAATTGTTTATCGTCTTCATGATTTGTTGAAAAACAAAAAACTATAATGATAAACAACTTTTGACCGGTAGTGTATATTAAAGTATGATCTCGATGACACCAGTCCTCACCTGTAAACCCAATGAGACATTCGCAGATGTAGCGGTCCTTCCCGTTGACGCACGTCCCGTTGTTCTCACAGGGTTGTGATGCGCACTCGTTGATGTCGATGTCACAGTGGTAACCTTGGAAACCAGGTACGCAGTAGCAGTGATACACATCAACACCGTCCTGACAGATGGCGCCGTTCCTGCAGGGCTGCGACACGCACTCATCGATGTCTTCTTCGCAGTTTTGACCCCGGAAGCCCGCCGCACACCGGCACTCGTACCCGTCCGGCGCCCACACGCAGGTGCCGTTATTGTGGCACGGGTCATCTGCGCAGTTTCGCACACTCGTCCCGCAGTCGTCCCCGCCGTATCCGCTGGGACAGTGGCAGGAATATCCGTTAACTCCGTCCACGCAGAAGCTCTTGACCCCCGTGCAGGGGCTGCTGTCGCATTCATCGATGTTCTGGGTGCAGTTGGGTCCGTCAAAGCCATCGGGACACAGACAGGTGTAGTTCTTCGTTCCTGGAGTGCTGATGCATTCGGAGGGACAGTCTGCATGTTGACACGGGTCGTACAAAAGCTCACAGTTTACGCCTGCATATAGGGGCGGCGTGAGACTGCAGACACACAGGTAGCCGCCCAAGGTAGGTGCGCAGGTGCTGTTGTTTTGACACGGGGATGACAGACACACCTCAGACGTGACCGTGCAGAACAGACCTGTGGGCAGAGTTGGGCAGGTTACTTTTAAAATGTATTTCGCTACAGATTACAAAATACACGCTTTAAAAAGTCATTTGTAACGTTTTTCGTTACATTACTCAAGTTTAGTGACTTCATCTAAATACTTTAGAATACTTTGGAATACTAATAAGTGTGGAACAAACACAAAAAAGGTCATTGTGAGTTTTTATCTCACAATTCTGACTTTTCCCCTCAGATTTGTGTGATATAAAGTTGCAATTGTGAGTTATAAAGTCAGAATTATGAGAAATAAACTCACAATATTGAGAAAAGTCAGAATTATGAGATATAAACTCACATACTAAATTCACAATTGCAAGAAAAAGTCAGTATTGCAAGTTCATATCTTCCAATTCTGACTTTATAACTTGCAATTGTGAGTTTAAATCTGAGAAAAACAAGTCAGAATTGTGAAATGCAAACTCACAATTGTGAGGGAAAAAAACTAATTGTTAGAAAAAGTCGCAGTGACGAGTGAATAATAAAATGACTCGTTCAAAACATGAAAACAGTGGAAAACATGAAACTGAACTCGTCTTTTTCAGACGGTCAGAGTCAGAGAATCACCAATCGCTGTTTAAATGACATTAAAACTCAAAGTAATCACTTTGGTCATCTAAAACACTTTTCAGATGGAACTGGAATCTGATTACCACCCATTTAAAATGTAACTGTGATGAAATTTTGTATTTTAAATACGAAACTAAGTTACTTGTATTTCGTTACTCCTGTGGGTACAAATCGTGATTAGAATTAGTGTTCGAAAAAGCTGTCGTCGTTAGATGTTTCTACACAAAGCTGACTTGCGCACACACTGCAGGGACAGTCTCCCTAGAGCTCCCGAGGTTAAAGGTCAAGCGTGTGGGATGTTTTTATGTACTTTCTCACATTCCAGTTGTGCACTAATCAAAACTGATCTGAGAAAGTGCCAATTTATTTCTAAATTTAATATTCCAAATATGAATTTAGGTAGCAAACAGAATGGAGTATTGCAATTTGAAAGCAAGAAGAAATAAAAATGAAGAAATTAATTTAATGTTAATGTAATGTAATATGAGTTAAAAAAGAAAGGATAAACTGTGAATTTGAACTGTGAAACGAATGAGCGATAGAACAAATGAGTGATAGAATGGACAAGCGAAAGAATGCACGAGCGATCAATGGATAGAGCTATAGAACTATAGAACGAAGGGACGGACGGACGGACGAACGGATGAGCAACAAAACGCACACGCGATCGATGGATAGAACAAACTATAGAACGAACAAATAAACGAACGAGCGAGCGATAGAACGGACAAGCGATCTAAAGATCGATGGATAGAGCGATCGATAGAACGAACTATAGAACGAACGAACGAGCGATAGAGCAAGCGAAGGATCGACAGACAGACCGATGTTCACTCACCTAAAGGATTATTAGGAACCCCATACTAATACTGTGTTTGACCCCCTTTCACCTTCAGAACTGCCTTAATTCTACGTGGCATTGATTCAACAAGGTGCTGAAAGCATTCTTTAGAAATGTTGGCCTATATTGATAGGAGAGCATCTTGCAGTTGATGGAGATTTGTGGGATGCACATCCAGGGCACGAAGCTCCCGTTCCACCACATCCCAAAGATGCTCTATTGGGTTGAGATCTGGTGATTGTGGGCCATTTTAGTACAGTGAACTCATTTGAAATGATTCGAGCTTTGTGACATTATCCTGCTGGAAGTAGCCATCAGAGGATGAGGACATGGTGGTCATGAAGGGATGGACATGGTCAGAAACAATGCTCAGGTAGGCCGTGGCATTTAAACGATGCCCAATTGGCACTAAGGTGCCTAAAGTGTGCCAAGAAAACACCCCCACACCATTACACCACCACCACCAGCCTGCACAGAGGTAACAAGGCATGATGGATCCATGTTCTCCACCACCTGAATGTCTCAACAGAAATCGAGACTCATCAGACCAGGCAACATTTTTCCAGTCTTCAACGGTCCAATTTTGGTGAGCTCGTGCAAATTGTAGCCTCTTTTTCCTATTTGTAGTGGAGATGAGTGGTACCCGGTGGGGTCTTCTGCTGTTGTAGCCCATCCGCCTCAAGGTTGTGCGTGTTGTGGCTTCACAAATGCTTTGCTGCAGACCTCGGTTGTAACGAGTGGTTATTTCAGTCCAAGTTGCTCTTCTATCAGCTTCATTCTCCTCTGACCTCCAGCATCAACAAGGCATTTTCTCCCACAGGACTGCCGCATACTGGATGTTTTTCCCTTTTCACACCATTCTTTGTAAACCCTAGAAATGGTTGTGCGTGAAAATCCCAGTAACTGAGCAGATTGTGAAATACTCAGACCGGCCCGTCCGGCACCAACAACCACGCCACGCTCAAAATGGCTTAAATCACCTTTCTTTCCCATTCTGACATTCAGTTTGGAGTTCAGGAGATTGTCTTGACCAGGACCACACCCCTAAATGCATTGAAGCAACTGCCATGTGATTGGTGGATCAGATAATTGCATTAATGAGAAATTGAACAGGTGTTCCTAATAATCCTTTAGGTGAGTGTATCCGCCAGTATTTAGGAAGAATATTTAATTTCCCGGAATTCATCAACCGTGTCTTTCCAATTCAAATTCCAGCTCAACTGGCGTTGTGGCCAATTCAATTCAAATTCTCTCATGATTTTGAACATCGTTTAGCGAAGTAACACCTGTTTGTCTAATCAAACCAACAACTTTCATGTCACCGGCCGGAGATTTATACCACACCATCTACTGCGTCACAAAGTAAGAGTAAGTGAGGACAGAATTGAAGATTCACCCTAACAGAGCTCTAGCACACTTAAAGCCTCTTAAAGAAACTTCACACGAGTGTAGACGAGCCTGCGTATGAACCAGAACTCTTACACGAATGCCTAATGTCACCAAAATCTCAACGGCCTGAAGGGACGAGTGCAGCGTATGACAGCACTACTAAACATACGCATCGGGCCGGTAACTGGAGATTCAGACTGGGATTCCAGTGGGATAAAGGGGCTTTCGTCCTCACTATCACCTCCACCGGCAGATGGGCACGCGGCGTAACCGTCTTACCAACTCTGACTTAACCTCCACCAGATGCTCCATCAATGGATTGTGTCAGCTTGACCGACCACCACTAACCGAGACTAATCTGTCCTCGCCCACGTGATGCCGAAATATACCTGTCAATCATTCATAAAGCCTCAATAACAGCCTGTGATCTGTTCGATGAAGTTTAGTGCTGATTACTGGGGATTCAGGTTAATGAAACAATCTGCTACAGTTGAGAAATCACCACAAATGTCATACTAAAACTCGAAAAACAAGTGTTAATATTACACACACTTTTGCTTCTCAAGGAAATGGATTTGTTTAAAGCATGTTTTTGCAGGAAAAGAAGCCAGGAAAACCGATTAAGAAGCGAAGGACGCATTTAAACATCAGTCACACTTTCAATAGACGAGAGAAACTGTGTCAAGAGGTCCAGCAATGACTGTGAATGACCTACAGTCTCCTCTAATCCAGGATCATCTGGTCTGAGAGGAGAGAGAGAGAGAGAGAAGTGAGCTTTACAACGAGACCTGAACACTGATCTAAACCAACACAATTCTTCCATACTTTGTCAGCCACAGCTGTCAATAAAAAGAATTGTTGTTGTTCAAATAAAAGGGGAGATCTGAAGTCTAGACGGGGCAGGCGGAGCTTACGGATGGGCTTCAGAAGCTTCACTTTAAAATAAAGTCAATTGAAAAACATCTCGGAGCAACACAAGAGTCTTCAAACCCCCTCTAAGAGACGTATGGTATGAACCCTCAGGACAGAAGACTGTATCAGACCCCGTCCAGAGAAAAACAAGACGGCCCACTATAGATCCTTTAATAAACACATGCCATTCCGTATTATTTGCTTTTCTACTACACGAGAGCATCTAATGAGCAAATTCAACCTTTTAACATGAATACAGGGCAAAAAGAGGGTTTTTTTTAGTGCTGTCAAATCAATTAATCGTATCTAACAAAAACGTTTGTGTGTACACACATAAAATATATATATATATATATATATATATATACACACACACACACACACTTACAAACTTATGTTAGATGTGCTTAATCGCGATTAATCAATTTGACAGCACTAGCTTTTTGCATAGTATTTTTGTATAAAATTTTGTAAATATATATGCATACATACTGTATATACACACACAAACTTTTATGTTAGAGTTAGAGGTGATTAATCAATTTGACAGCACTAGTTTTTTTTTTTTTTTTTTGCTTAGTATTTTTGTCTTGTTTTCCATTAAAGATATCTACAAATTCTTAAATCAAGATACATTTTCTTGACAAGCAAAATTACTAAAAATTAAATGAAGTGAGTTTGTGCTTAAAACTGAAAAATGAAAAATGAGAAAACAAGATTATCTGGTAATATTAAGGCGATGTAGTTACACGTTACTACATGTACTTACTATAGTTATTGCAGTAAATTATGCATCATTACAAGTGACTAACCCTAAAACAAACCCTAACTCTATTGTAAGTACATGTAGTTAATTAATATTACTCAATACTTAAGTGAGCATTTACTTGAGAAGCAAAACGTAACTACATCACCTAAAAAAAATTGCATTACCTCACTTTTTTATTTTGATACATTTTTCAATAAACAAGACTTAATATCTTAAGTCACTTTGCTTCTCAAGTGAATGCATCTTCATTTAAGAATAATTTGATATTTTTACTGGAAAACAAGACGACAATACTGAGCAGTAATCAAACAGTTGATGGACCCCATTGACTTCCATAGTAGGAAAAAAATCGATGGAAGTCAATGGGGTCCAACTGTTTGGTAACAGACATTCTTCAAAATATCTTCTTTTGCGTTCTTCAGAAGAAAGAAACTCATACAAGTTTGGAACAACTTGAGGGTGAGTAAATGACGACAAAATTTTCATTTTTGGGAGAACTATCCATTTAAATGTCTTTAAATAATGGTTACAGTAGCTAATTTAGGCCTGATCAACATTCAGTTCTCCGTGTTTTCCAGCATTTAAACTCAACAGCAGACCAATAAACAACCATTAGAAAAGTGTAAGTGACCCTAAAACTGCCATCCACACACATAACTGCACACAAATATATCTTACAAACAACCCTGAGCTGAAGTTTCCCCAAATCCTGTTTTGATTAAACTCTAAAGCGGTGTGTAATGAACACACAGGTACAGAGAGTGTCTTGCTTAAAGGCATTTCAAATACAGGCCGTTTCTGTCATGTGGTTTTCTTTGTCATATATTGGTTATTTCAACCAACTGCAGTTTTGACCAATTCCCGAACAAATGACAGTCAAATGTGGGGCTCCATGTTCAACATTAAGAATCTTCAAAGCGTTTTTTACATAATTCACAGATTCAAATCAGATATATAGAGAGTTGTGCGTTAATACAACAATTTGCTATATGTTGCTTTAAATGAGAATACAGTTTGTACGCAGTTGAAGCAGGGAGTACTATCCAAATATAATTTCAAATGTCTTTTAACACAAGTATCTAGCAGAAAAACATCTCGTTTGTAAAGATAAAGGAATTACGTTAAAGTGAGTGCTGTCCCTGGACTTTATCAAAAACTCATTCTGACTTGAGAAACACAAAACAGCACCCATTATTGTCTGCTTTAATCCTTGCAGCGCTCTTGTTGGTGTGAAGGAGGACTGCTGTGATCTTTAACCCGAGTGAGTTATCTGACCCTGACGCCCTCTGACCGCTCTGTGTCCGACAGCTCTGAGAGATGAAGAGAGACGGATGATCCAGAGGCTGGTACAGACTCTCACGAACAGGAGAGAGACCAGGGAGGAAACACACACACACACACACACACTCACACAGGGAAACTAGAAGAATGAGTTACTTGATTGGTTATAAAAATGATTCCATGATCTAGAGGTTGAGTTTGTACACTTGAGCATTTTTTGGTAAAGCCCATTTTACTTTGGTAAATAAAAGGGAAAAAAAGAAAAAGAAAAGCAAACGAAACAAAGAGACAATAACTAGATAAAATGCTTATTTTAATTTCACAATGAAAAAAAAATGTATGCCATTTTTACAAATGAAGAATTTCCCAAAGTTGTCAGTTTTAGCTCACTCATGGGCATCACACAATCGCACACACACACACACACAAACGCGCACACTCACTCACACACACTCTCGTACACACTCTCTCGCACTCACACACACACACAAACACAAAAACGCACACACACTCGCGCACACTCTCGTACACACTCTCTCGCACTCACACACACAAACACACACACACACACACACACACACACAAAAACGCACACACACTCACGCCCACACTCGCACACAAACGCAAAAACGCACACACACTCACGCCCACACTCACTCACACACACTTTCGTATACACACTCTCGCACTCACACTCGCGCACACTCTTGTACACACTCTCGCACTCACACGCGCACACACACACACACAAACGCGCATACACTCACGCCCACACTCACTCACACTCGCGCACTCACACACACTCTCGTGCACACACTCTCACTCGCACACTCTCACACACACTCACGTGCACACACACTCACACGCACACACACGCGCGCATACACTCGCCCCACACTCACACACACTCTCGCACACACTCACTCACATTCTCGCCCACTCGTGCACACTCACTCACACACACACTCGCACGAGTCACACACGCACTCACGCCTACTCGTGCACACTCACACACACTCTCGCACTCGCCTACTCGTGCACTCACTCACACACTCACGCCTACTCGTGCACACTCATACACGTACTCACACACACTCACACACGCGCATACACTCGCCCCACACTCATTCACAATTACGCCCACTCGTGCACACTCACACACTCACTCACACACACACACACACTCGCACTCGCCTACTCGTGCACACTCACACACGCACTTACACACTCACGCCTACTCGTGCACACTCACACACTCGCCTACTCGTGCACTCACTCACACACACTCACGCCTACTCGTGCACACTCATACACGTACTCACACACACTCACACACGCGCATACACTCGCCCCACACTCACTCACACACACTCTCGCACACACTCACTCACATTCACGCCCACTCACACACTCACTCACACACACACTCGCACTCGCCTACTCGTGCACTCACACATGCACTCACACACTCACGCCTACTCGTGCACACTCACACACACTCTCGCACTTGCCTACTCGTGCACTCACTCACACACACTCACGCCTACTCGTGCACACTCATACACGTACTCACACACACTCACACACGCGCATACACTCGCCCCACACTCACTCACATTCACGCCCACTCATGCACACTCACTCACACACACACACACACACACACACACACACACACACACACACACACACACACACTCGCCTACTCGTGGACACTCACACACGCACTCACACACTCACGCCTACTCGTGCACACTCACACACACTCTCGCACTCGCCTACTCGTGCACTCACTCACGCCTACTCGTGCACACTCATACACGTACTCACACACTCACACTCATGCACACCCCCCCACACACACACTCGCACTCAGACACACACACACTCACGCACACTCACACGCATATTATATTAAATTATATTATAATATATTATATTATATTATATACTCATACTCCTCCAGCTGGTGTCCAAAGAATGTGTTTTGAATCTCACTTCATCTATCTGAGAAGTTCTGATGCAATTCCAACATCCCTCTATCCTGGAAAACACAAATTTCTGGAGGTGGGCTTAATGTAAATACATACTTGGAAAACAACAATAACTCCCTGGAGAAAGAATTTTACATGTTGTTTTCAAACACCAACTAAGTCCATCGCGTCACGGTCACGGCTTCATCAGAGCCTAAAGATACAATGCAGCACATTCAGTCAAAACAAATGTGAGCTGCTCTTCCACTTAAACACAAAGAGTGAAGTGGCAGCGCTCTCCGGCGGGGTTTCCATGGCGATGGTCAACTATGCCGCGCGTCTTGCCCTGCGCTTTCAATCTGCCCAAAAGTACCCAGGATTCAGGCTTCCCGCAAGTGCAGAAATGGGTCACAGCTTCATTAGGGTGGAGCTCCCAAAATCACATACACTGAAACTCCCTCCAGAACAATGAGAGACACACTCATCCGAACGGCATGACGACACGCTACTGTTTCATTCATAAGCTAATAATGAGAAACTGTGACAAACAGCTCATTAGTGGCAAGCATCATTTACTATTGCTCAAGCTAACAGAGTGTGAATCATCCAGACATGAATGATTCCTCAAATCATGTGTGTTGTTGAGGAGAGCGTGCTGCTATTTTCCCAACTTATCAGATGGACAATTTTCACTTTATGGACCAGAAAACAGGTGGGAAAATCCCACAGATGCACATTAAAGGTGGAAACTGAGCCATTTCCATCAACCACACCCAATAAACAGCCTAGCAACAAATGACTATACCATATAAACACCCTAGAAACACCCTAGCAACCACTAGAAACAGCCCAGCAATGCCCTTGCAACCACTGACAACACCCTAGAAACCATCAAGCAACGCCCCAAGCAATCATTCACAAGCTCCTAGAAAAAGCTCAGCAAGACCCTAGAAACCACCTACAACAGCCTAGTAACGCCCTAGCAACCACCCATAACACCCTATAAACAGCCTAGCAACCACCCACAACACCCTATAAACACCCTTGTAATGCCCTTTCAACCACACACAACACCCTAGAAACAGCCTAGCAATACCCTAGCAACCACCCACAACACCCTATAAACACCCTTGTAATGCCCTAGCAACCACCCACAACACTCTATAAACACCCTTATAATGCCCTAGCAACCATCCACAACACCCTATAAACACCCTTGTAATGCCCTTGCAACCACCCACAACACCCTAGAAACCATCAAGCAACGCCCCAAGCAATCATTCACAAGCTCCTAGAAAAAGCTTAGCAAGACCCTAGAAACCACCTACAACACCCTAGAAATACCTTAGCAACCACCCATAACACCCTAGAAACAGCCTAGCAACCACCCACAACACCCTATAAACAGCCTTGCAATGCCCTTTCAACCACACACAACACCCTAGAAACAGCCTAGCAATACCCTAGCAACCACCCACAAAACCCTAGAAATGCCTTAGCAACCACCCATAAACTAGAAACAGCCAAGCAACCACCCACAACACCCTATAAACAGCCTTGCAATGCCCTAGCAACCACCCACAACACCCCAGAAACAGCCTAGCAATACCCTAGCAACCACCCACAACACCCTAGAAATGCCTTAGCAACCACCCATAACCTAGAAACAGCCTAGCAACCACTCAGAACACCCTAGAAACAGCCTTGCAATGCCCTTTAAACCACCCACAACACCCTAGAAACAGCCTAGCAATACCCTAGCAACCACCCACAACACCCTAGAAATGCCTTAGCAACCACCCATAACCTAGAAACAGCCTAGCAACCACTCAGAACACCCTAGAAACAGTTTCGCAATGCCCAGCAACCAACAACATCATCTGATAAATTACCTAGCAACCAGCCACAAAATCCTAAACAGCTTAACAATACAGAACCACTTAGCAACGCCCTAGAAACAACCTAGAACACTCTAGAAAATGAAAAGCAAAACCCTGGCAACACCTGTGAAAAAAGTGCACTTAACTGTATTAAATCTGCACTTGTAGATTTAAGACTTCAAATCTTAAAAGTAATAGTAATTACATGGTCATATATGGTTCAAAAGTAATACATCTGAAGCATATTTCAAAGACAATAGAAGTATCAAGAAGTCCTACTTAAGTGGGCCAAAAAGCACCTCTAAAGTGAAGCTAATAGCATTTAACAACAATACAGTTTCAAATGAATTCCAAATAGTATGTCCTGTTTGTAGCATCCTAGCATTGTGGTGGAGATGTGCAGACAGTTTTCCTTGTAATTCATTCTCACGCAACAACACTGTATTAGACAGCAATTAAACGATGCGTTACTGGAGTTTCCTCTCAGCGCGCGGGACAGGAGCTCAGCAGCTGCTGAATGAGTGTTTGTGTGAATGCGTCTCAGCGAGGGGCTTTTCTGATTATCACTCATTCTGAACGATCTGACGGCCAGCTGGCTGCTCTTGTCCTCTACATGCGCTAATTCCCAATTACTGCACCTCTTCTCTTACGACACCCCCACTCCAACTCTCTCTCTCACAGGAAACGCATCTGCCCGCAGGACAAAACAACCCGCCAACTGCAGACGCTGGACTTCATCAAGCAGAACTCTTCATGGAGCCACTTGAACCGTTTAATTACAGGCTAAAGAGAATCTAAACATGCAGTATATAAACTCTAATAATAACATTGTATATTTTCTGCATGTCATCAGGGCTGGGTGGGTTACTTACTAATATGTATTTCACTACAGATTACAAAATACATGCTTTAAAAAGTCATTTGTAACGTATTTCGTTACATTACTCAAGTTTAGTAACTTAATCTAAATACTTTAGAATACTTTGGAACACTAATAAGTGTGAAACAAACACAAAAAAGGTCATTGTGAGTTTTTATCTCACAATTCTGACTTTTTCCCTCAGAATTGTGAGTTATAAAGTCAGAATTATGAGAAATAAACTCGCAATATTGAGAAAAGTCAGAATTATGAGATATAAACTCACACACTAAATTCACAATTGCAAGAAAAAAAGTCAGTATTGCAAGTTTATATCTCCCGATTCTGACTTTATAACTTACATTTGTGAGTTTAAATCTCGCAATTCTGAGAAAAAGAAGTCAGAATTGTGAAACACAAACTCACAATTGTGAGGGAAAAAACTAATTGTGAGAAAAATTTCCAGTGACGAGTGAATAATAAAATGACTCCCAAAACATGAAAACAGTGGAAAACATGAAACTGAACTCGTCTTTTTCAGACGGTCAGAGTCAGAGAATCACCAATCGCTGTTTAAATGACATTAAAACTCAAAGTAATCACTTTGGTAATCTAAAACACTTTTCAGATGGAACTGTAATCTGATTACCACCCATTTAAAATCAAACACAGTCACTCAAATTTTGTTTTTTAAATACGAAACTGAGTCACTTGTATTTCGTTACTCCCCAACCCTGGATGTCAAGTAGTCCTGTAGTGTGAAATGCCATATTTTTTTTTTTTGAGTTCATATATAATGATAAAAACGTATACCTGAACTACTACTATAAGCTCGATACAACTGTTCAAAGGTTTTTAATGTTTTGAAAGAAGTCTCTCCTGCTCACCAAGACTGTATTTATTTGATCAAGAACACAGTAAAAACTGAAACATTATTACAATTTAAAAAAAACTGTTTTCTATGTGAACATATAGTAAACTGTAATTTATATCCAGCGATCAAAGCTGAATTTTCAGCATCGTTACTCCAGTCTTCAGGGTCACATGATCCTTCAGAAATAATTTTTTTGAGAATTTTGTGGATACATTTTTTTTATTTTTTAATAGAAAGTTCAAAAGTACATTATAACAAATTTTTGATCAATTGGACGCAACTATTAATTTCTTTAAAAAGACCCCAAACTTAAAATGTCCTTGAATCCTTCACAGTTTTTCCATTACTCAAATGAGCTTTAGATATGAAATCATAAACATAAAGACGTCTTACCCAGTTTGAACATCAGTGACAGCAGGGCTGCTCTTTTATATCGTAAATAAATCCGTCCAAACTCCATGTCCTGAAGTGTTGCTCGACTTCCAGCCTCTAAACCTGCGGACACTTGTGTAAATATTCCCACATCATGATCGGGATTTCATCCGCATGAGAGAAGTTCTGTCTGTTATCCCTGTCTCTCTCGTTCACTTCTCTGCTGGTGATTTACTCTCCTGCGGTATGATGGAAAACACGGTGGGGACGGCAGAATCCTTTATCCTGCTCCTAACAAACTCCCGTCTGCTGTTGGACAACCTGTTAAATCTCCATCTCTGTCGCTCCTCTGTCTCACTCTCTCTCTCTCTCTGATTGTCACTGAAGAACTCCTCCCTCTCTCTCTCTCTCTCTCTCTCTCTCTCTCTGGCAGATGGTCATTCCCTCTGACCACTTTTACATGACCTTCAGCACAAATGAGTGTCAGTTTAAGCTAAATCAGCTGTTTAACCTGACAAAACTGAGGTAGGTGACAAAGAACAAACACGCACGCACACGCACGCACAAACACACGCACACACACACTCACTCACTCACTCACTCACTCACTCACTCACTCACTCACTCACTCACTCACTCACTCACTCACTCACTCACACACACACTCACTCACTCACTCACGCACAAACACACACACTCACTCACGCACGCACAAACACACACTCACACTCACAAACACACACGCACACACGCGCGCACGCGCACGCACACACACACGCGCACGCGCACACACACGCACACGCACGCACACGCACGCACACTCACACACACTCACACACACTCACACACACTCACACACACTCACACACACTCACACACTCACTCACACACTCACTCACACACTCACTCACACATACACTCACTCACACACACACACTCACTCACTCACTCACTCACACTCATGCACAAACACACACTCACGCACGCACTCACAAACACACACACGCGCACACACACGCGTACGCGCACACACACGCACACTCACAAACACACACACAAACTCACACGCACTCACAAACACACTCACACACACGCACACTCACTCACACACTCACTCACACACACTCACTCACACACACTCACGCACAAACACACACTCACAAACACACACTCACGCACGCACACACATTATATATATATATATATATATATATATATATATATAAACATACATGCATTGAAATTTATACATAATTTATATAAAATTGCAACATAATATAATATATGTTGCAATTGTTTTAAATCATTATTTTATAGTATCTCAATATGAAATGCATAAACGACGCACTAATTATATTGATGAATAATAAAACTGCACGAATAACGATAATAATAGATGAAGTAAACTTCTGAACCAAAATCTCAAATATTAACCACAATGTTACTTTCATTAAGATGCTAATATAATATAATATAATATTTTCTGTTTATAATATAATATTTTCAGTTCTTTTTAAGTTTAGATAATTAATTTTATTTAGATCAGTCAATTAGTTTTTTTATTACTGTTTTAATCCTCATGTTTTATTTATTATTAAGTTATTTTAGTCAAAGTTAAACTAACTGAAAATGATACATTGAATTATATATATATATATATATATATATATATATATAAACTAAAGCTATTTTTATGACTTTTGTTACCTATAATAACAGTTATTTTTTATTATTAGTTAACTATTATATCCCTGTTAAGAATTTAAAAACACACACACATTTGAACATGTAATATTATGTATCTCTTTCATCTCCTACATGATAACATTACCTAAACTTTTATTATTATTTTTACATACATTTTTTAAAATATAAAACGGATATGATCAAATATGGTCAAATATATATTGTGAACACAGCTGCTGTCACGTCAGCCAAACTCAGATGTATTAGCGTGACATTAACACAACATTAATCTGATCCGGCACGAGAGCAGACGCGGGTTAATTAAAGCACTTCAGCTGATGGTGTAAAGACAGGTATACTCACTCAACACCACATGCCCGACTCCAATCTGCATTCCTTACTGGACCCTCATTAAACTCCAGCGGGGTTTTCCTCTCCTCAGGATCCTTCTGAAAAAGTTCCAGACATTTTATTCAAATGAGGGAGATTAAGAGCTCTACAACACATTCTTGTGTAAGGGAAATGAACCGTGTGGAAGTTTCACATCAGTCTAATGTTTGTTCATATACAGCATAAAACCTAAATTAATTATGAATTCCAGTATTGACGGTTGAGACTGAGGTCACACTGCGAAAACTTTATCTGGCCTGAATCCAGTTTGGATCCGGTTTTGTTCATAACAGTGTGAACAGCACAATCCACAAAGGAATCTGATCTTTTCCATTGTGATTCGGGCCACATGTAGTCCAAAATCACAACGGAAAAGATCAGATTCCTTGTGGATTGTGCGGTTCACACTGTTATGAACAAAAACAGATCCAAACCGGATTCAGGCCACTTTTCCTGCTCTCTGAACGAAGCCTAAAGAGCTCAAACTGTTAATCCACTTTCTGAAAAATAAAATAAAAAAATAAATGAAAAGCTGCAAAAATCCTGCAGTTGCATTTGGTGCTCAAATCTTAATTTAATCTTATATAAGGGAAAATTAAATGATTAAATATCATCGAGTAGAATATGTATAAGCATAATAAGGAAGCTCTCCTTTAAGAAAGCAATCCTGTGTAACTGGCAGTATCAAGTGTCTGTCTCGCGCAGCTCTACATCTGACTAATATCATTATTATTACAGCATGAACTTTCATTAAAGCATAAACAGCAGTCAGCAGATAATGATGAGTGAAAACACACACACACACACACACACACACACTTGACTGAATCACCGTTAGGAGTGACCGCAGAGAGCCATCAGGATTTTATCAGCCTCGGAGAACTTCACATTTGTGACTCTGAGATTTATACATCATCTGAAAGCTGAATAAATGAGCTTTTCATTGATGTATGGTTTGTTCGGATAGAATAATATTTGGCCGATAAACAACTATTTGAAAATCTGGAATCGGAGGGTGAAAAAAATCAAATTATTGAGATCAATTATCCAAATGAAGTCCTTAGCAATGCATATGCATTCACAAAAATACATTTTGGATATTTTTATGGTAGGAAATTTACAAAATATGTTCATGGAACATGATATTTACTTAATATCCTAATGATTTTTGGCATAAAAGAAAAATCGATCATTTTGACCCCAATCTATTGTTGGCTGTTGCCACAAATATTGCGACTTCTGACTAGTTTTGTGCTCCAGGGTCACACATTTAACAAAATAAGACATCTTTTGAGCCCATCAGCAACAGTCACTTTATCAGGAGCCTATTTCTAATCGAATCTATATCTGCATATTATTTTTCCTGACATATAAGAATAAGAGTAACACGGAGTCAGCGAGTTGCTTTATTTCCAAAACGTAGTCATAGAGGCAATGGTCAACTCAACAGCAAACAGTAGAAACAGGGAAAAGGCAAGCTCGTAGTAAATAATCCAGGCTAAGGTCAAAAAGGCAGGCAAATAAACAACAGAACGATGACACAGGCAGGATCCAAGACAAGGAAAGCGCTCAGAAATGTTACAGGATTAACAAGACTTCGCAAATAACCTGGGCTACAGAGTAAACTTAAATAGATTGGCTACAGCTGGGCAGTAATTAACATGAGGGTAAGGGACTTCTGGGAAATGTAGTGTGGATGATGGAGTCCTTGAAATGGGAGGGCGACATCTAGAGGTCTAGAGGAACAGATTCATAACAATAAGAGTCAGAAAAATCGATTTTTTTTTCTCAATGGAATAGTTTGAAACTTTAGACGGAATCTAGTCAAAGTTTTTTAGTCTTAACTTGTGTTTTTGTTCGGCATCATATAATAATAAATTGTCTTAGTAATATTATATTTAAATGCTTTCTTTTATGAACAAATTTCTGTAGTTTAATGAAACATAATGAAATGCAAGACAATGCGATTGAGAGATGAACAAATAAACTCTTCAAACGCCTGACGGTCTTATTTGATACATTTTTTAACATAATTTTTCTAATAATAAAAAAAAGTTGCTTTAATTGATATAAAGACTTTTACTTGCTAAAAAAAGTCTGAATGATTAGAAAGTGTTGTGTGTGTTATGTTGATCACTTGGCCTTAGAAATTTGTGTATCAAATATGATGAAGCTTTATGTGGTTAAATATGATTTTATAAATGTCTGAGATGTCATCTATATTTCTATTTATAAGTAACTGTTTCAAGAGCTTTTCAATAGATTTCCTCTGTAACACTTTACAATAAGGTTCAGTTCATTATGTAAAGTCTGATTATTTATTATTATTATTATTATTGTAAAACGTACTGTAATAATCTGAGGCCAGAACAATGGAACAATGAAAACATCTTTCTGCAGAGTTTCAACTCTCTCTTATCTCCTCTGCTCAGCAGATTTATGTTGTTTCTTAAACCCTCTAAATGTAACGACACGATCTCATCCCACACGAACGTCACTCTGAAGGAATTCCACAGCGCGGATGCTTCACCTCAGTCATCATCCCTGGAGTTTTTCACTACACTTTTATTATACAGCATAAGCATTTGTGGACCAAAGCAGAGTCACTATTTGAGACAAACTCAATGTTTACATCCATTGAATGGCTGTGGCATCAAAACATCAGCCGACGCGCATACTCTGTAAAAATTTGCACTTTTAACAGTAAAAGACTGTGAGAATGCACTAAAAAACCTGTTAATCAGTTCACTACATTCAGTGAAAATACATATTGGGCAATCTGGGTAACGGTTGTCCCTTGCCACCGTCACCACCTCTCATAACGACCACAATCTCAATGTAGCTTCTTCTCACCCTAGACTAAAACTTGGGAGTCGTAACATTTAATGGGGGCTCGTCCGGGATCGTTCAATCCCAGACAATTCATAATTGTGGATCGTTTGTGTACGTTTGTTGTGCGCAATTGCTATTGCGTTATTTCGGCGGCGTACCCATGCGGAAAGGTATTGTAGTGCTCATTTGCTTACCGTACATTATGGAAACGTTTAACGTAACATCTTGTCGTTAAAAGACTGTAAAAATGCACTAAAAAACCTGTGAATCAGTTTACTACATTCAGTGGAAAACAATCTAATAGGACATTACAGCTCAATTTACAGCTTTTGTGGGTAAAAATCAAGCGATCTTATAATTTACTATGAAAAAACATGAATTGACTATCACAGCTTATATTTCATGTGTTTTTGTTTAAATAATTATGCTTCCTCTGTGTTTTTTAATTTCGTAGGCCTGCCTACCCGTGACAGCCATTGGGCCCGGAAGATGACGTCATTAGCTAGCGTGACGTCATGGTTCCGTCTGCCAATCCCGTCGGATGCACGCCGTTTAAAAGAGCGACCAGGCGGCCGTTTTCCGCTGTCATTGTTTTTGGCCTGTTCTTTTAGGTTTTGTTACTTGTTGTTCTATATTACTGGTGATTGTCGAGATTGTGTCGACACCTTCACACGGAGAGGACGGGTATTATGTCACGTGACGTACTTATTGCAAACACCCAGTGACTTTAATGTTTAGATACATCAGTATAGAAATGTTTTGTTCGTCAGTCAGAGTCGGTAAGTTAGGGCATGCAACGCCGAAGACTTGTTTTTCTTATCTTTCTTTTCATTAGTTAGTTAGATTGGGGTTTTTTTGTTGTTATTTTCTTTCATTTGGTGCCATTTGAGTCCTCCAAATGTAGCTTCTTCTTACTCTAGACTAAAACTTGGGAGTCGAAACATTTAATGGGGGCTCGTACGGGATCGTTCAATCCCAGATCATTTATAATTGTGGATCGTTTTTGTGGGTAAAAATCAAGCGATCTTATAATTTACTATGAAAAAACATGAACTGACTATCACAGCTTATATTTCATGCATTTTTGTTTAAATAATTATGTTTCCTCTGTGTTTTTTCAATTTCGTAGGCCTGCCTAATGGGGGCTCGTACGGGATCGTTCAATCCCAGATAATTCATAATTGTGGATCGTTTGTGTACGTGTGTTGTGCGCAATTGCTATTGCGTTATTTCGGCGGCGTACCCATGCGGAAAGGTATTGTAGTGCTCATTTGCTTACCGTACATTATGGAAACGTTTAACGTAACATCTTGTCGTTAAAAGACTGTAAAAATGCACTAAAAAACCTGTGAATCAGTTTACTACATTCAGTGGAAAACAATCTAATAGGACATTTCAATAAAATACAGCTCAATTTACAGCTTTTGTGGGTAAAAATCAAGCGATCTTATAATTTACTATGAAAAAACATGAATTGACTATCACAGCTTATATTTCATGCGTTTTTGTTTAAATAATTATGCTTCCTCTGTGTTTTTTAATTTCGTAGGCCTGCCTACCCGTGACAGCCATTGGGCCCGGAAGATGACGTCATTAGCTAGCGTGACGTCATGGTTCCGTCTGCCAATCCCGTCGGATGCACGCCGTTTAAAAGAGCGACCAGGCGGCCGTTTTCCGCTGTCATTGT
>CM074288.1:22030877-22058377 GCA_037194245.1 Opsariichthys bidens
AATTTCAACTAGTAAGAAATGATTTCTTGATATCAACAACTGAATTTGAATGGCAGCCTATGGCGAGATTTCACTAGTGGAAATACAGTTTGATATCAACAATTATAGTTTATACTAGTGGAAATGTAATTGTTGATATCACAAGTTCATATCCTGAAAATGAATAAAAGTGAAAACGGCTTGCCATAGCCTCATTGAGGTCTAGAGATGACACTAACAACCTACATGAAATAGTTCTTCATTTGAAGAATAAAAACGGGTCACCAGAGAGCGTCTCACCTGATGGGGCTTGTATATCAGGACTGAATAATTCATGGGCTGTTTTGGAGGTGAAGGTTTCTCCCCGAGCTGAGTTTCCTGCAGGGCCGAGACCGACGTCTCAAATAACTCTCTCTCAGGTGGAATATTACAGCTGATGGTACACCACACCGCAACAAAAAGAGAAGAACAACTAGATTTTTGTATGTACTAAAGAAAACTGCCTGTGTCAAAGTGTTCTTCTGCATTCCTCAAACGTTTGTCGAGTCTGAATTTGACACGTTGGGCAGCTGAAACTAAAGTTTTATAAACAATAAAAACTTTTTTTATACATCGAGGATGCATTAAACTGACCAAAAATGACAATAAAAGGCATTTATAATGTTACAAAAGCTTTCGGTTTCAAATAAATGCAGTTCTTTTGAACTTTCTATTCATCAAAGTATCCTGAAAAATAAAATGTATCACCGTTTCCACAAAATTACGAAGGGGCACGGCTGTTTCCAACACTGATAATAATGTTGGAAACACTTTACAATAAGGTCTCGTTTGTTAATGCATTAGCCAACATGCAAAGAGCAATGTATTTTAAGCACTAATTAATCTTTGTTAACATTAGTTAGTAAAAAAAAGTTTAAATTACCATTGACTAAAGATTAATAAATGCCGTAAAGTATTGTGCATTGTTAGTTCATGTTAATTAATGTTAACAACTGAATTAATGTTGTTACTGAAATGTTTCTTGAGTATCAAATCATCATATCAGAATGATTTCTGAAGGATCATGTGACTCTGAAGACTGGAGTGATGATGCTGAACATTCAGCTTTGATCACTGGATATAAATTATATTTAACTCTATATTCACATAGAATGATCACTGTTTTTACTGTATTTTGATCAAATAAATGCAGGCTTGCTGAGCTTACACTCTAAAACATGCTGGTTAAAAACAACGCAAGTTGGGTTGATTATGGACAAACCCAGCAAATGAGATTTTTTTTTTAACCCAGCAACTGGGTTGTTTTAACCCAGCGAATTAGATGTTTTAACCAAGCGAGCGATTGGGTTGTTTTAACCCAACAAATGGGATGTTTTAACCCAGCGAATGAGATGTTTCATAACCCAGCAATTGGGTTGTTTTAACCCAGTGAATGAGATGTTTTAACCCAGCGAGCGATTGGGTTGTTTTAACCCAACAAGTGGGATGTTTTAACCCAGTGAATGAGATGTTTTAACCCAGCGAGCGATTGGGTTGTTTTAACCCAACAAGTGGGATGTTTTAACCCAGCGAATGAGATGTTTTAACCCAGCGAGCGATTGGGTTGTTTTAACCCATCAAATGAAACGTTTTAACCCAGCAATTGGGTTGTTTTAACCCAGTGAATGAGATGTTTTAACCCAGCGAGCGATTGGGTTGTTTTAAACCCAACAAGTGGGATGTTTTAACCCAGCGAATGAGATGTTTCATAACCCAGCAATTGGGTTGTTTTAACCCAGTGAATGAGATGTTTTAACCCAGCGAGCGATTGGGTTGTTTTAACCCAACAAGTGGGATGTTTTAACCCAGCGAATGAGATGTTTTAACCCAGCAAATGAGATTGGGTTGTTTTAACCCAGCGAATGTGATGTTTTAACCCAGCAATTGGGTTGTTTTAACCCAGCGAATGTGATGTTTTAACCCAGCAATTGGGTTGTTTTAACCCAGCGAACGTGATGTTTTAACCCAGCGAATGAGATGTTTTAACCCAGCGATTGGGTTGTTTTAACCCAGTGAATGAGATGTTTTAACCCAGCAGGCGATTGGGTTGTTTTAACCCAACAAATGGGATGTTTTAACCCAGCGAATGAGATGTTTCATAACCCAGCAATTGGGTTGTTTTAACCCAGTGAATGAGATGTTTTAACCCAGCGAGCGATTGGGTTGTTTTAACCCAACAAGTGGGATGTTTTAACCCAGCAAATGAGATGTTTTAACCCAGCGAGCGATTGGGTTGTTTTAACCCAACAAGTGGGATGTTTTAACCCAGTGAATGAAATGTTTTGACCCAGCGAGCGATTGGGTTGTTTTAACCCAACAAATGAGATGTTTTAACCCAGCGATTCGGTTGTTTTAACCCAACAAATGAGATGTTTTAACCCAGCAATTGGGTTGTTTTAACCCAGCAAATGAGATTGGGTTGTTTTAACCCAGCGAATGTGATGTTTTAACCCAGCAATTGGGATGTTTTAACCCAGCGAATGTGATGTTTTAACCCAGTGAATGAGATGTTTTAACCCAGCGAGCGATTGGGTTGTTTTAACCCAGCAAATGAGATTGGGTTGTTTTAACCCAGCGAATGTGATGTTTTAACCCAGCAATTGGGTTGTTTTAACCCAGTGAATGAGATGTTTTAACCCAGCGAGCGATTGGGTTGTTTTAACCCAACAAATGGGATGTTCTAACCCAGCGATTGTGTTGTTTAAAACCCAGCGGTTGGGTTAAATGTTTGTCCAACCTGCTGGGTAGTTTTATTTAACTCAACTATTGTTTAAAAAATATTGTATCGCTTTCTTAAAATAAACCCGAAGTATGCTGGAAATAATAGGTTTAATAAAGTAATATCATTATAAAAATAATACCGAATCAATAAACATTTATTAAATTGCTTATTAATAAATGTTCACCTTTTGATTATTACTGTTGCCACTAATGTGTCTGATTTTTAATTTCCAACATATTTTGGGTCCATTTTAATCCAGCCATATAGTCATTTTTAAACGATAGTTGGCCAAACATTTAACCCAACCGCTGGGTTTGTCCATTTTCAACCCAACTTGGGTTGTTTTTAACCCCGCATTTTTTAGACTTTGACCCCAAACCTTTGATCAGTAGTGCATTGTAAAATAACATGACATGTAACCTTCCATCGGTCTCTTCCGTTCATCAGTCACTCCTCCGATCTTCCCCGATGATCCGAGACGGCTTCATCAAAGGCCTGCTGATTCGTCTGCACAGCGAGAGCCCTCGATCTTACCCACTGTCCCAGCGTACGACTCGGTCAGCATCCTCACCACCGGACCGACAAACGACACGGACAGCATCCAGACGGGCCACCCGGTGACCGACGGCGACAGCATCCAAACGGCCCATCCCGCGTACGACACAGACAGCAACCAGACGGCCCATCTGGCGTACGAGACGGACAGCAACCGGACCCTGAACCCAGCGTTCGACACGGACAGCACACACACCCTCCACCCCGCGTACACGCTGGACAGGGTGACCATGGAGGGAGTCCCGGGGCCTCCCGGAGGTGACGGTCCAACCACCAGCATCTCACCGAATCCACCTCCGTACAGCCCGCCAGATCCTAAAACAGCCAACCTCATGTTCCCCTCACCGATGATGCCTTACCCCAACCACCCCGTCATCACCTGTCAACCTGGAGCCAATCCGCCCACTTTCTACCAGCCCTCCTTCCTCCCGCCGTCCACCTACCCGTCCTACACTATAGTAAGATCACCGTTTTCTCTCTCAGATTAAAGTCTCATTCAGAAACAACTCAAGTCATGTGACCCAAATATTTAGGATTTATGTATTTGAATTGCATATAAAATTCCCACGCATTTGAATCACACAATTTTAACAAACGAATAAACTTTGTGACGCATATATTTGCCACTCAAATAAATCGTGGTACGGTTTATTATTAACTACCAGCATATATTTCATCTTATTTAAATTTTTTAATATTTATTAAAACAGCTCCCAGTCAGCACAAATCTGTTCACTGTGAAAACTATTACATTTATTCCGTTAAAAAGTAAGAACATTGTTAAATACAGAACAAGCAATTTGAGTGAAACAAATTAATTCATTGATGAAAAATATATAAACCTGGATATTTTAGTTTATTAGTACGATTTGAGATATCTGATGCGTTTCATTTGTGTTTGACTGACAAATATGCATCAAATTTTTATTTTTATAGGTTTTAATTTTAAAATTAGATAAAGTTTCATTTTGTTTTTGTCTTTTCTTTAAAAAAATTGAGATTTTTTTAAAATTAAGCCATCTATTGGTAGATATTCTGAATAATCAATTATCGTATTGGTGGAGAGATGTATCATCGGCGCATCTGTAAATGAAGGTTGTGTACTAATGCATTATTAAATTCAAACTTTTATCCATTTATGTTAATTTAATAATTGTTGTTGGTTGTATTTTTATTAGAGATTAATAAATTACTGTAGCAAATATATGGTTAATGCATTAACTAATGGAACTTATTAAAAGTAAATCTTAACAAAATCTTTAAATTCTTGATTATAAATAATCCATATACAGGGCTGGGTGGGTTACTTTTAAAATGTATTTCACTCCAGATTACAAAATACATGCTTTAAAAAGTCATTTGTAATGTATTTCGTTACATTACTCAAGTTTAGTCACTTCATCTAAATACTTTAGAATAATAATAATTCTGACTTTTCTCAATATTTTCAGTTTATATCTCATATTTTTTGACTTTTCTCAATATTGTGAGTTTATATCTCAAAATTCTGACTTTTCTCAATATTTTCAGTTTATATCTCATATTTTTGACTTTTCTCAATATTGTGAGTTATAAAGTCAGAATTATGAGATATAAACTCACAATATTGAGAAAAGTCAGAATTATGACATTTAACTCACATACTAAATTCACAATTGCAAGAAAAAAAGTCAGTATTGCAAGTTTATATCTCCTGATTCTGACTTTATAACTTGCAATTGTGAGTTTAAATCTTGCAGAAAAAGAAGTCAGAATTGTGAAACACAAACTCACAATTGTGAGGGGAAAAAAACAAATAGTGAGAAAAAGTCGCAGTGACGAGTGAATAATAAAATGACTCCCAAAACATGAAAACAGTGGAAAACATGAAACTGAACTCGTCTTTTTCAGACGGTCAGAGTCAGAGAATCACCAATCGCTGTTTAAATGACATTAAAACTCAAAGTAATCACTTTGGTAATCTAAAACACTTTTCAGATGGAACTGGAATCTGATTACCACCCATTTAAAATTAAATACAGAGACTCAAATTGTGTATTTTAAATACGAAACTAAGTGACTTGTACCCAACCCTGTCCATGAGTCACTTTGGATAAGAAGCATCAACCAAATAACTAAGGATAACATTGTGTGTCTGGAGCTTCATTGGTTATTCCTGCTGTTTGGATCTAAACATGTAAAACCTGATTTCAGTACATGAACGGGCCGCCGTTGGGAGAGGAGCAGCAGGCCTTACCGAAAGACTACCTGGTGGAGTCTCTGCTGGTGACCATCTTCTGCTGTCTCATGAGCGGCCTCGTCGCGGTCATGTACTCGTATGAAGTGAGCGCCTGAAAGACAACGCATGAGTGCCAATACAAACGTGTGCAAATAGTGAAATTCATTCATCCTGACCTCTGACCTCTCTGCAGACGCGCGCGGCGTTGACCAGGGGCGACATCCGAGAAGCTGAGAAGACGTCCCAGAAGGCTCGTCTGCTCGTCATGTTTAGTTTGATGTTCGGCATATTTGTTTTTGTGGGCTGGATCATTTATGTGGTGATAATGCTCTGTGCGTAGATAAAACATCATCACCGCTCAACAGTTTGGAGTTGGTAAGAATTTGTAATGTGTTTTCTATGTGAATATACTTTAAAAAGTCATTTATATCCAGTGATCAAAGCTGAATTTCCAGTGTCACACGATCCTTCAGAAATCATTTTAATACGATGATTTGCTGCTCAAGAAACATTTATGATTGCTATAATCAATGTTGAAAATACTTAATATGTTTGTGGAAACTGATACATTTATTTTTCAAGATTCTTTTTATCTAAATATTGATTTTTTTTTTTTTTTTTTTTACATTATAAACATCTTTACTGTCCCTTTTGATGCATTCCTGCTGAATAAAAGTATTTTCTTTAAAAAATAATCTTACCGTCCCCAAGCTTTTGATTGATAGTGTAATTGCTGAGGAGAAACTAGTTTTACGGCATGGAGACGATGTTTGTGTCTAAAATGTGGAAAACAGTAATAACATTTATTCACATTTATTCATTTGGCAGACACTTTTATCCAAAGCGACTTATAATAAATCATTAAAATACATTAAGTCATTAAAACTCAAGCTGTTCAAGTTGTATCCAAAATAAGTTTGTTTATATAATATATGAGTGTGCACTTTATATATTTATTTTGTGTTTATATACACATACATGTATATGTTTATATAGAGTTTAAAATGAACAATTTTACGTTTTGTTTATTTTTTTTTACTTAATCGAAATGGTAATAAACTTGGTAAAGGTTTTGGCACTTGCTATGTGAACACACACACGTTTTCATGTTTTACGGGGACACTCCATAGGTGTAATGGTTTTTATACATCACAGAAAATGTTCTGCTATTTTAGATTTTCAAAAAAGATCATTCTGTAGGATTCATAAGCTCGTTTCCTCATGGCGACCAAAGAAATGTCCCCACAATGTCAAGATTTACTGGTTTTACTTGCATTGTGGAGACATTTGGTCCCCATAACGTAGGGAATTCACACACACACACAAATCATGGGCATGATTTGAAAAGGTTAAATAGTCCTGAAAAAACATTCACACTTTTGCTCCTCGCAGCCAAAAATGAGCACATTGGAAATGAAGACGAATTTCATCAAGCTCATTTTTTGACATATTAAGCTCAAATTTGGAACACAACTTGTTTAGATTTTTTTTTTTTTTTTTTTTTTTTTTTTTTTAGTTTTTGAGTACAACATGGTTTTTGAAAACACATTTCATATAAAAATTGAAAATAGTGAAAATAGTGAAAAAATTAATAAATAAAACAAAACAATAATAAACAATAATAAACAACAATAAACGTTAAAAACGTAACAGATGTGTAACAGCATAATCTGGAAATTTCATTTTCGGGTCTATGTTCAAAACATGAATAAATGGATTATAACTACAGCGAAAAAATAATTTAGTACCATAAAATCCCCTAAAAACACAAAATATTAACCAAATTAAAATAGTAAATTCATTTCATTGAAAGAAAAAAAAAAAACAAACGGCCATTTTCGACCGACACATGAAGAGCACCAGAGGGTTAAATATATTATATAAACTTTTACTCTGGATGTGATAAATCGCGATTAATCATTAAACGGCCCTAAAAATCACATAAACGTATGAGAATTGCAAACACCCGTTTGACTGTTTGTGTACAATACGCTGCAAACACAGAAAACTGAAACTCATATAGAAGTGATTCTCATATTTAAAGCCTGTGAAAGAAAGATTTCCCTGTTGTGAGAGATTTAAACGCTAAAGTCCAACACTGACCCCAGACTTCATTGTATCAAAGAATGTCACATTACAGCACGTCATGTTTCAGAAGGAAATCACCGACAGAGTTTGTCTATGTATGGCATTTGTTGCTGGAATCGGAAATGAAAGACCTTCCCGTCGCTGGTAATAAACCCTGCGCCTTTGTTGACTTTCATCGTCTATAATTGCTAACAAACAGATTTATGTGTACGGTCTCTGAACCCTGCGTCACTCAATATAAAAAAAGCCATCTAAATGATCAGTAAAAACTTGATATATATCAATAAAATGACTTTTATTACATTATTAAGCCCATGAGAGCCCACATTAAATGAGCAAAAAAAGAGTTGGAAAAACAGGAAGTGACCAACAGAGGGCGTCACTGCAGCTTGTATGGCTTCATGAATGCAGTTTTGGCCATTATACATAAATCAATAAAAACATCAGAAATAAAATAATAGAATAAATACCGCACATTGAACACAATATCTAAATTATGTTTAGCTGCGCTTTGGCACTAAAACAAACAAAAAAAATAAATAGATCAACAGTAAGAAAGCTATGAAGCCACAAATTAATTTAAAATAAATGCATTAATGGGCGTCATATAAAACAGTGCAGTGAGTTCATGACGGCGTCAATCCATCAACACAGAGGTTTCAGAAATCCAATAAATAAATAAAAATATTTTTACAGCAGTCAGAGGAGATAAAGACGAGCGTTTAACGAACAACGGAATGTGGCAACAGCATATTTCAAGTTACAATAAATCAATTTATGGAAGCCCGTTTCCGCCACTGAAACAAAATTTAATTTTTTAAATCACACAATTCTGACTTTTTTTGAGATTGTGAGATATAAACTCGGAATTGCGCTTAAAAAAAAAGTCAGATTTATGAGATAAAATGTCGTAATAAACTTTTTTTAATTTTTGTTTCAGTGGTGGAAACGGGCTTCCATTCAAACTGGACCTTAAAATGGAGATACTTCATTTGTTTGCATTTTGTCCGATTTAAAAATTCTTAAGTGGCACTTACAGCAGGAAAGTGCGCCGTCAGCTTCCTCGTGCACGGAAAAACAAGTTTTACCGGAGAAGAATTTAAGGCTGGAGCTCAACATTCATATTGTGGACACTGCATGGAATATTTCCTAACAGCGGTCGATGTTATGTGCAGCGATCAGCGCTGAGCTCGGTACATTACGTCTGTCTGAAGGAGACCCGCGCGGTTAAGGCTGTTGAAAGGGGATAGTTCACTCAAATTAAAACGATCCCATGATTTCCTCGCCCTCGAGCAGAGCTCGACTAACATTTGAGAACGCTGGCGCTAAATTCTACAGAAGGGGGCGCTATTTTGTTCTTTTTAAAAAAGTAATTTAATCAACTTACTATTGTTTTGCATTAATAAGTGCAGTTACTAATAATATAGCATGTTTATTCATTGGGAATTTGACAGTGAAGCACTGAGCTTGAATCGAGATGCAGATAAAACTTATTAACTAACGCAGAAAAACATTTTTATAGGGAAACATGTGAATATCCCACTCTTATTAAATGCACCGGACTGAACAGCTTCAGTGATTATTAAAAAAAACGCTCTTTATTTGCTTTCAGTGCAATTCAGGCATAGTTTGAAGAAGTTTTGGTAACACTTTATTTTACAGTGCCGTAGTTACGCATGTACTTCCTATAGTAATAACAGTAAATTATGCATAATTACAATTAACTAACACAAAAACAAACCCTAACTGTAACTCTATAGTAAGTACATGTAGTTCATTAACAGTACTCAGTACTTTTGAGTTATTACAATGGAACTACGACACTGTAAAATAAAGTAACCGAGGTTTGATTTTCATGAGACTTTTCCTGCTTTTTTTATATATAAAGGGAGTCAGTAAGTGCTCCTCTGCTGCCATCTAGTGGTAATTTCATGTCTTTTTTTTTTAAAAGAAAAAAGTGTGTTTACCTTCATCTTTAAACTTTTTGTTTTAAAAATCATCACATTAAAATTGGATATTATTTAGAGCTTTTAAGTGCTTGAATTTCACTCTCAAAGGTTGAAATGAACCCTGAAATTAACAATGCAAAAGCATTCGAGTATTTCCGCCACAATACCATAGTTTCAGTAAGCGTTACTACATGTACTACAGTAAATTATGCATAATTACAATTAACTAACACAAAAACAAACCCTAACTGTAACTCTATAGTAAGTACATGTAGTTCATTAACAGTACTCAGTACTTTTGAGTTATTACAATGGAACTACGACACTGTAAAATAAAGTAACCGAGGTTTGATTTTCATGAGACTTTTCCTGCTTTTTTATATATAAAGGGAGTCAGTAAGTGCTCCTCTGCTGCCATCTAGTGGTAATTTCATGTCTTTTTTTTTTTAAAAGAAAAAAGTGTGTTTACCTTCATCTTTAAACTTTTTGTTTTAAAAATCATCACATTAAAATTGGATATTATTTAGAGCTTTTAAGTGCTTGAATTTCACTCTCAAAGGTTGAAATGAACCCTGAAATTAAAAGCATTCGAGTATTTCCGCCACAATGCCGTAGTTTCAGTACGCGTTACTACATTAAATCCATGGGGATTTGTGGACTGGGAACCTTAACTTGTTCGTGTTTCACAGTGTTTCTTCTGGTTTCAGCACTATCTGATCTGAGATCTGTGGTTTAAAGCAGAGAATTCTGTGCTGAATCTGAATGCTTCTGTAGATCTCGCGGCGATCTAGTTTTCTCAGCGGTGCTGATCATTTCACTTGTTTTCCATTTGATATTTCTCGAATGAAAGAGAAATGGCAGCTCTTAGGAGTCGTGCGGTGTGGTGGCGGCACCAGTGCGACCTCTAACAAAATTTGGCAGAAAAAAAGGGCCATTGAGTCTCAGTCTGGAGCCCTGCCCTCAAGCCATCCTAGGTGTATATGACTTTCTTCTCTCAGACGAACACAATCTATGCTTTATAATGGGAGTGAATGGGCGGCAAGACTATGAAGCCCAAAAAAAATGCATCTATCCATCATAAAAACAATCCATACAGCTCCAGGGGGTTAATAAGAGCCGAAGCGATGGGTTTTTGTAAGCAGAATATCCATATCTACAATTTTTCGCACACAGCGCAAGTCTTGCACCAAATGAGTGACCCCTGAAGCGATGTATGACAGCATATAAGAGTATCGTAAGCTTACACGCCTCTCGCGGTTCAAACAAACAGGGCTCCTCTTCTCTTACATCGAAATCCTCTGCATTTCCCTTTAAAACCTTCTCGTTCATCACTGCGTCATGTGTCGGGTCAAAGGTTCCTCTTCCGTCTACCAGAAGCTAGTTATTATAGTTAAATATGGATATTTTTCAAACAAAAACGCATGGCTTCGCTTAAGGCGGCATTTATTAACCCCCTGGAGCCGCATGGATTATATTTATGATGGATGGATGCATTTTTTTTAGCTTAAAAACACTCCCATTATAAGAGCCAGGATTTTTTAAATATATCTCCGATTGTGTTTGTAGGACGGCTTGAGGGTGAGTAAATCATGGGATGATTTTCATTTTTTAGGTGAACTATCGTTTTCACTTCATGTAGGTTTATATATACGAAACTAACTCGCCAAACAGTGCAAATATGTTAGTGCTTCGACGGTGTAGATGAACATCTAATATTGAGCTTAGATCGGCGGTCAGCTTCAGGAGAACCTGAATAAAGATCATTCACGGTATATTGAAGGCAGAAAAGACATTCTGACTGACCACAGAACAGTTACTAGTGCAGAAAACAGGCACATACATGCATGTGCTCCTAATCAGGCATTTGTGGAAGAACAATTAGTTTTGTACCGGTGAATATGTGTGATTTAATGTTAGTCTGAATTCTATGTTCTATGAATTAATTAACAATGTCATAATTCATAAGGGTTTGATGTTCAGTATTACAAAAAAGAAGTACGGATTATAATTTTACTTTAATGAACTGGTTCCCACTCGATGTCTATCAATATTCATACGCTTCTCCAAAATCATGTCAAAACTGTGAGAGACTGTGAGAGAATCAAAGCCCCCAGACATGCATGTAAACACACAACAGTTTGCTTTTCGGTGAACGGGTCGTTCTCATAAGCGTCCATGATTTAGTTTGGGTGTTAAAGCTGGAAACTGTGTGGAAGAGCGTGTCGTTTGTTTCTCGCCTCTTTAGCTCAACAGCTCCAGATATGTAACAGGCACCTTCCCCTTCTGGTTTCCCCTCTCTCCGATCAGCCAATCAGAGTCCATTCCAGGCACTGTGTACACTGTGATGAGCTGATCGTCCAATCAGAAGATGGAGAAAAACATTTAATCAATTTAGAGCGTTTAACGAGACAGAAGTGCTGAGCGATTTAGTGAGAATTTGAATATTCAACAATCTTTTTTTTTACTATATTCACCAGCAAAAATATTGAGAATATATTCAATAACATTTACATTTAGTCATTTAGCAGACGCTTTTATCCAAAAAGCAATTCTTCATGAATTGGCAAATAACACAGGAAGTGCTCACAATACAAGTTTCATACATTGCTCAGTACCAAAAGCTGGAGTAGGAAGAGAAAAGGGAAGGATAGGGTTTTTTTTTTCTTTCTTTTTTTGTAAACTACATTATCTGTAAATATTTATATATAAATATTACATATATATGTATATTATTACTGTAAACTATATTATCATATATTACTATATTATCACTGTAATGTATTAAAAAATGGATGTACATAAAGAAATCGACACTATATAACAAATCTCAGCGGTTATTGTAATATTGTAACTATATTATCGCCCAGCTCTTTATATAAACTTTATCCACAAAAATACAGTACACTTGCATAGGATAATATATCCATCGCAAAATGTAAACTAGCTCTAATCTGCTATATGCAACTATATGAAGATATTAAAATATTATAAACATTATCATGAAGTTTCTGTAAAATTATATTAACCTTATTATATCAACCAAATCCTATTAAATAAAAAAAAAAAAAATGTAACCTAGGCAACATAAAGAATTCATATAATTTCTGTTTTGTGTCATATTTCAATAATTTAGGGCGGGACTAAATCATATTTTTTATTTTCCGGCACACATGCGCTCACCTCGTCAGCCTGCAGCGAGAGCTCACTGGAGTCTCCGGCATCATAGGCGTACAGGACTTTGGCCTTGCGTGTGCCGCTGGCGGGCGGCTGCACTTCCTCGATCTGAAGAGCGTCCGTTTCTGGAGATGGAGAGTTTAGCGGCAGGAAGGCGGACGGGTCTGTGGGGCTGCCGACGGCGTGGGAGTTCACCTCCAACGAGTCGGGGCATCTTCTGAAAGAGAGGAGACGCCGTGAGGGCTCTGCTGACTTGTGTGTCCGCCAACAAGAAGACAAACTCAAAACTCACATGTCTCCATTGGAACTGCGAGCAGACGGGTGGGAAAAGTAAAACAGTTGTTTAGAATAATGTCATGACCTACAAATCAAATAATGCAGGTACACCGAGTCAAAAGTTTTCCTCTTTAATAAATCTTTAGAACACTTAAGAGTCCAATTCTCACTACTAACTAGTTGCTTATTAGCATGTATATTACAAGGATATTGGCTGTTTAAAAGGGGACTTATAATTCCCCTTTTCACAAGATGTAATATCAGTCTCTGGTGTCTCCAGTGAAGTTTCAGCTCAAAATCACCCTCAGATCATTTATTATCGCTTGTCAAATTTGGGTGTGAGCAAAAACACGCCGTTTTTGTGTGCGTCCCTTTAAATGCAAATGAGCTGCTGCTCTTTCCAGAAGAGGGCGGAGCTTTAACAGCTCAACAACAACAAAGCTAGAGAATCTCACGCAGACAAACAGAGGAAAGTGTTCAAACTGATGGAGAGACTCAGGAAGACGTTTCTGAACGGTTAGTGGATAAATTGATGTATTTATTTATGTATCATCACTAGCATGTGTCGTCATGTTCATCTTTTGTGCGAATCCAGCGATGAATTGCTCATGTTAGGTATTACTAATGCATTAACTAGTGTTACCAAATGAGACCTTATAGTATTTTTAGGAGTTTCATTCTGGAACATTATTCAATGACCCAAATTGGATTTAGTGCATGCTAAACAACAGCATTAAATATGACGTATGCCCACCTGCCCAGCTCTCTCTGCAGCTCCTGCATGTATTTGTGGCACTGGTTGTAATACACCGTCTGTGCTTCTACAAACTCACACAGGCAGCGCAGATGATTCACCTGCGCAGACACAAAAGACATCATTAAACCTCTTTAAAACCCTCGGCATGCTGTGCAAACACACGCTGCATTTGTTTGTTTGCATGAGGATAAAAGATATTTAAGCTTGTTGTCAGGGTCTTTTGAACTATTATTTAACTATTACTGAGTGATGTTTGGATATTCGTTTAGTTTCAAATGTGCATATTTTGAGGGGTTATCAAGAAAGCCTTTAAGCCACTCCTGGCAGTGAGGGTTATCCGCTTTTTTACTAAACGTTAAACTGTTCAGTGTGTGTAGGGTTGGGTATCGAGTGAGTTTTAGCAAGTCTTTTTGATTCCCAGTTTCTATTCAAACATTTTGTTACAGCTGAATAAGAACACTTAGATGAGGAACTTAAAAACACAGCAAAAAACTAACATCAATTTAAAAATGATTGAAGACATATTAACAGTCGGGTGTAAAATAAGAACAAACTAAAGTAGCAATAACACAAATAAATACAACTGAACTGAACAGTTTTTCAGGTAAGTCTATGTGACGAGCAGGGCGTGCGAGAGATAGTGAGCGTCAGCTGCGCGCTACACCGGTCTCGTGTCTCTCACGGAGGAGCTCCGGAAACATAAAAGAGGAGCGACGACAGTGAAGGACGAGGGAGGACCAGGCGCCCTTTTACTTTCGTTTTATTGTTTGTTTATTTTATTATTAAACTATGTTGAACGTTCGCCGGTTCCTGCCTCCTTCTTTCCATTTAACCCCGTTACAGTCTAGTACTCAGGAACAGAAATTGAACTCAAATGTAAAATAACACTGTATAGTCGTCACTTTATAAACAATATATAGATTTCTCTTTTTCTTTGTCCTTTGATTAACATTAACGATGCAGACAACAGCAGGTTTATTAGGCTGCTGTCACTTTAAGACCAAATGCACGGATCCAATAGACTGTTACACTTCTTTCTCAACTGTTTATGCTCACTTAAGACAAATCCGACTGTGTTTCCGGTGATATTTTGACAATGTTGTGTATTTGTTCAAGTGAAATAACACGTGAAAGAGAACTCAATTCTTTCTGTGCGTACTATCGATGAGTGTGCAGACAAAACAGCGCACGAGTGCCGAACGGAGTTCTCTTTCGCATCTTCTTGCACTTGATTGGTTTAAAAATCACACTTTTAATTTTATAACAAATATCCGTTTCCTGACCTTAAGTATCTGATTCTAGAATTGTGTGGAATGTATGTGTGTGTACTGCGTGTTAATGCAGCATGCAGTGCGTAAACACGACTCACGTGTGTGCTGCTGATGCCCTCCAGGAGAAGTCTGGTGACCTCTGCCTGTCTGTCAAACTCCGTCTGAGCGGCACGCAATTCATGCTCCGACTGCACAAGAGAAACATTGCATTAGCAACATTTGCATTGCACTATCGGCTATCAGCTGATAGTCAGGGTCGATACATCCTGTCAATCAAAAGAGGGCAGGAAAATGCTGAGAAACCAGTTTGACGTTCAATATTATTTTTATATAATTATCAATATAACAATAATAACTAGAACGTACATTTCCTGAAGGAAATGTGATTGGTGCTTGCAGTGGCAAAATTCGTTACTTGGTTGCTAGGGTGTTTCAAGGCGGTTTGTTGTTGTCACAGATAGTTACTATGTAATTTTTATAGAGTTCTTGGCATGTTGTCAGCCCACTTTAGCACTTAGCTATTGAGTATTAGCATGTAGCTATTCACTGCTAGCATGTGTAGCATGTTGGAAGTCCAGTTTGCTAGCATGAGTCAAAAGACCCAACAACCATGTCTGTACGATGTTCCGATGCAGAGATATAGGTCTTGCTAATCAGTTGCTAGGGTACTTTGTTTGGTTGCTAGGGAGTGGCTTGGCAGCTGACAGGCTTAAACTAATAGACTGCATGTGTGCCCATATCAAAAATGCCATACTCGCGTGTCTCTATGATGCTTTCATCCATTTAAATCCATTTCATATATTTTTCAATGGAAGTCAATGGGACTTTGGTTGCTAGGGTGCTCTAAATGGTTGCTAGGGCATGGTTAGGCCGTTAACAGGCTTAAATTAATAGACTGCATGTGTGGCCAAATCAAAAATGCCATTGTCGCGTGTCTCAATGATGTTTTGATTCACTTAAATCCATCTCATCTATTTTTCAATGCAAAGTCAATGGGACTTTTTTTCGACGCTTTTTTTCGTCCGTTGTACGAACGTTGTCGGTACGATCGCTTATAAAAGTCATAGCACACCTCTCCTCAATGAGCCGGTCGATTTGACACCTCATTCATGGGTCTAGGACAAACGGTGCGGGACGAGTTACGCGCCGAAGTTTTGTCCGGCACGATAGTAAGATTGATGCTTGCCTTAGGCAAGCACCAATAATAATACAACATTCAGAAAGTTAAGAAATATTAATGCTAATCTTTAGAGTTTAGTACAGGAGTTAATATTAATTTGAGTGTTTGTTTAAAACTGATACCGGTTACTCTGAAACAAGTTGATGAATAAAGTTTTCATTTGCATTTCATTCAAAATGTAATAATTACAAATATAATGATTAATTCTAATGAAATTATCATTAATTTAAAAGAAAGTACAAAAGGCAGAACCCCCAAACTATCGGCATCGATATCGGCAAATATTACTCTGAATAATCGGCTTTATATATATATATATATAAATAATTTAAATGTATTTATATATGTATTAAATGTGTATGTGTATATATATATATATATATATATATATATATATATACACACATTTAATATAATAATATTTTTTGCAGTATTGTGAAAGATTTGTTCAGGTGACAATTTTTTGTATGCTTTTTTTTAAATTCAGATTCACATAATAAAAATAATTTTCATATCATGATTTTTTGGCATAGTTATGAAAATAATCTCAATTCTTCACTACACTATTAAAACTTTGTGAAATATTTTATATCAAATATTTTTTGCATCATATTTAATTTCTTATTTTAAAATATGATCCAATATTTCATCATGAGATTCAGTCAAATTTAAATTCAAACTAACGACAGATAAGAAGAAGCCTGTACAAAGTGATCTGTGATGACCTGACAAACCCTAACGACAGAATATATATAAACATTACATATATATATATAATATATGATGTCACACTTACTTTATCAAGCTCCTCATTCCAGAGCTGAGGAGAGAGGAAAAATGCAGATAACATAATTCATAATCCTGACCAAACCATAAATGTGTAATAAAGCTGTTCAATAATGTGTGATTAGTTGGGTTACAGTGTTGAGTATGAGGTTGCTCATTTACTGTACCGCACACATGGGCGAAGCATGTAGAAGACCAGTGTAGATGTGTGTCACGGTAAACGAATGACAGATTGTGACTCTCATGAATATTAATACTGAAAATGCAATAGAGTATGTGCGTATATATGTGTGTGTGGAGGTGGACGTCTCAGACAGGATGTTCTTACCGCAGATGCACTGGCAGACAGCACATAATTACGCGGTCTGGTCTCTTGAAAGTCTGGAGCGGCCTGAAACAGACGGTAACGCACTTTGATACACACCTCATGCCAAAACACGATCAACAAACACATAATGCGGCAGACACTTCAGGTAAGAGACTGACTGGCACCATTGAACTATGGGATGAGACCTGCTGGCCATTGTGAGAAGCTCCTAAATGCCATGCATCAGAACAACAGAGATTCAAAGATGCTCTTTAAAAAATATGAGAATAAAAGCATCTGATCTTTTGATCTTGCTGAATGGTGAAATAAAGAAATAAGTGAACTGAAATAGTGCATTTTTGTGTGCATTAATGAATCCCAAAACAATTATGATATGATGGAATAAATGATCATATAATCACTCCAAAATTTAAGCTATTTTTTGGAAATTTGGATTTTTAATGTTTACTCGGATACATCTAATTCCATCATGTCATGCCAAAAAAGTATCTTATGCAGTTTCTGGTAAGAAGACTGCATGAAAAATGAGGAACAAAACTGAAAAAGTCTTTTAGACACTGCCATTCAAAACTGTTAAGGCGGCAGAAAAAAAGCTTAATGAGGAGATTCACTGCGATACTCACTTCTCCCTCACACTGTGAAGGGTAAAGCAGAGACACACGGTTAGTGCTCGTAGTGTCAACAGAGGAGAAATCGCTCAATATTCACAACAAACACGAGGAAGAGACCCATCATCAAAGCATGTCAATAAGGAATGAGAGGGTTGGGAATCGGGAACAGGCTCAGAACCAGCTTCATGCAAGAGACGAGTCATCAAGACTAACAAACCTTTCTGTGATGGACATGGCAACTCTCTACTGCATTTGTGGAAGAAAGATGCTTTCTTTTATTAACTATACAGTTTATTTCTGATTTGGCATGATTGTTCTGTTGATTTCATCATCTGACAAAACTAGGGATACACCGAAATTTCAGCCGCTGAAAATGATCAGCTGAAAATGGAAAAGATAAAAAACAGCCAAAAATATGAACCGAAAATATATGCCGCCCCTCACGCTAGCCGTTATCGCTATTATTGTAATTAGATAAAATCATTAAAGGGGTGGTTGATTATGATTTGACTTCTTTAACTTTAGTTAGTGTGTAATGTTGCTGTATGAGCACCTGTAAAGTTACGACACTGAAAGTTCAATGAGAGAGATTTACTTTTACAGAAATCGCTTTTTAAGAACTACAACGAGCTTCTTCCTGGGTTAGTGACATCACAAACCCCAAAATTTACATAAACCCCGCCCCCGAGAATGCTCAACTAAGGGGGCGGGGCCATGTTGGGCTGCTTTAGAGAAGAGGAAGAGTTGTTGTAGTCGAGTGTCGTTGATGCCGTCATTTTACGCCGGATCGCTTCACAAACGAGGGTCGATTCGAGGAAAAAAGACGAACGTGAAGCGTGAGCTGTTAAAGCTCCGCCCTCTTCTGGAAAGGGTGCGGGAGCAGCAGCTCATTTGCATTTAAAGGGGCACGGCGTGTTTTTCCTCAGATCCAAACAGTGGCAAATTTTTGTCTTATTTAAAATAAGACATAAATAATTTTTACAAAGCATTTTCTGTTTTCAGCCAAATGCATCCAGAATTTTTGCTTTCAGTTCTGGCCCAGAATTTTCATTTCGGTGCATCCCAAGACAAAACTTGAGGTCAGTCATTCCAATAAGACTAGTTTACCAATCATTGTTCATTATTTCTTCCTCAAAATCACTAAAGGAACAATTAAGGAGGCAGATTTAGCCAACTTTATCGATTTATCGCTTTATCCAATAGAATTTGTTGTTTCAAAGCAGCTTCAGTAATAAACAGGAAAGAAACAAACTTCAAAATCCACAGCTGTAGAAAGATAGTGTCATTATTCAGCTCAATTCAGTTCACTGCTGATTCAATTCAGTTCAATAATAAAATGTAAAAAAAAAAAAAATTGACTGTAAACCAGAATTGAAAAAGACTCCCATCCCTAGAGAAAAGAGTAAAAGTGAGGAGAGAACAGGGTAAATATGTAGTAAGAGGAGTCTTACGGCCGCTTTGGCCTCAGCTGCTTTGGCCTTCTTGAGTCGAGCTTTACAGGCGTCGAGATCCAAGCGCCGATTCTCCAGGAGTCGCCGTTCTTTCTGTAAAGTGAAGAGCATTTGTCAGTGCGTCAGAATCGCGCAAACGGACTGAGACACCGTCAGTCACACTCACAGAAATGGTCCTCCAGTCTCCCTCCAGAAAGTTGCGCAGGGGTGTGAGGAAGCTGATGGATGAGGCCTGCAGGAACTCTCTCTCAGCGCCCCCCAGTCTCCTCTGGCAGTCGCCCACTTTGATCAGGGTGCTTCCTGCACGGCCAAAGCACAGATGAGTCACAGCGTGGGCAGATTCTGAGCTCAACTGAGAAGAATTACTTCTAGGGATAATCGAAAATAAACCATGCACGATTTTTCATGCGCAGCTTCTCAGTGAAGTGAAGATCTGAAAGCCAGAGGGCGCAGAAACTCCGAATACGCTCCGCAGAAGAAAGATAACGCAAATGGCTTTGCATCACATTATCGCTGTGGCTGAAAGACCCGAAGATCGAAATGCTTTGATAAACACACACGACTACGACAATACTAGTTCGTGAGAATAAAGTACATTCATAATGCATTGCTAATCAAAATAGCCGTTATCACTATGTAGAATAGAATGAATTATGCCTTGTTCTGTGTAAGAAGTCACATCATCTCACAGAAGGATGTATTTCAAACACTCAGCTGTTGTTATGAGGCGAGTTGGAAGTAAAAACATGTTATTAACAATGTATTTTGTTGAACAAGAGGTTCATAAATACTTCATGTTCGGGAAGATGCTTAACGCGTGCTGCTTTTTCAAACGCACGTTATAAGCGATTCAAACTCGGATGGAACAGCATTTACATCTGATCACAGAGCTGTGCTTCACTGACAAGCTGTGCATTTTAAAAATCGGCTATTTTTTTAAGCCAAACGGTTTAAGAGTGATGTTGCGTTAATTGACGCGTAGCAAACAGTTTGATTGACAGGCGATCTGACCAATCATAACCCCGAATTTTGTCCGACAAAGCAGTCAGGGGAGTAACTTTTGTGAACTTGATAAATCGTGTGTTCTCACGTCTTGAAACAACATTCCTTCTGATGTTCATTCATGTTTATTTGATGCTATAAATGAACTAGTATGAAGAGATGATCGAGGAGCGACACATTAAACACACACTAGACGCTATTTATTGATTAAACTTCTTTAAAAAATTACAATATTTGAAATATGAAACATATGCTGTCAGTGTCCTCTTTTTATGATGAGTGGTGTGAGAGCGCTAGTGCTGCAACGGCGCATCGACGTCCTCGATTACGTCGATATTTACACTCATCCGGCGTAACGGCGGCTTCTGCTCCTGGGAACGGAGAAAGTTCCATTCTATCACAAAAACCCGGACCACGATTATCAAAAGTATGGGAATACTTTAAACAGAGGCCGAATAAAACGCTCCTGTGTTCCCTTTGCAGAACCGAAATGGCGTTCCACCTGTGGCATTGGATCTCTGCCGAATGTTTGCGCGCGCAAGATCATATTTTGAGCGTGCGAAAGGGCATTTAGAGTTGAAGAGAAAATCGTCGTCTCGCAAATGAGAAAATATTTCGAGCAGTTTTGCATTTCAAAGAAGTTTATTTGGACGTGCGCGGACGTGTTCTCCTTGCTCGCGCTCGCTAAGCGCCGGCAATCACTGCATCACAGACGGCGCAAGAGGAAAAACACACGGATCAGGAGACGTTTGTTCAATGGCTTGAAGTTCTTTTAAGACTGTGTAGAAAGTCTTTGACACTCTTCATGTTAAAGTTCAAATGTCTCCCACTGGACGAGCACATAATGACTTATTTTTAATCAAAATCATCGTATTGTTACATAATGGCGTGTCCCAGTGTTTCTACACCTCAATGAACTGCTAAATTAGTTCTAACTTCTTACGTAAAAAAAGATTACTAGATTAATAAAAAAAAAAACTCTAAAATAATCGCTGCAGCTCTAGAGAGCGGATGGCTTGTCGGACAGAGCAACGGTAACTAAATTGGGCGGGTCTTTGCGAAGGGTTAATTGTGATTAATCGTGCAGCTCTAATTACTCCACTTCCCCAAAAATCATTTCCCTCACAATTAAATCAAGAGCATCATGTTTGTGCTGACTTCAGTTCATTTACTGTGTTGCAATCAATGAAGAGTTTGTTTTTTAATGTCATGCCAGCTTTTGTGGCCGTTTTCATGCCGTGAAAATAGTAAATACTTAATGGTAAAACTATATCGGATTATATAAGATTTCTCCCAACATTGGGACTGAGTTTGCTCAAGCAGATCTCACTATGTTTGTTATTCAAATAGGAATTTACAATATGTTTTAGATCTATTGGAGGTACTATTGTGCAATTTTCAAGCTCTGCTGATAGCGATCAATGGAGAGATTTGATGTGGATGCAAAATTGGGACGTAAATGGATTATGTCACAGCTGGTTGAGCAGCTGTTCGGCCCGCTGGGTCAATAATTCATGCACACATCTACCGTGACACTGAATCGGCTGATCTAATCTCGTTTAAACCAAAAAAAAATAAAGCTTTGAAAAATTTCCATGACAAAAATCAAAAGTCGACGAGTGTCACTGACCATGTGACTCTTTGAACAGACGGTCAGATGTTCTGTGAATCCCGGCTAGAGAACATGATCTTCAGGTTTTCTTCATCATTAAAGTGAAAGAGACACTCAAATACATTCAACAATGCAATTTTTATGCACCTTTTAAATGTGCCGTATGAGGGAATTTCATAAGACTCATCGGGACAAAGACTCATCCATTCATTTTACAAATAGACACCTATACTTTAGAGGAGCTGCATTAGTCCTGTACTTAAAGAGATAAGCAGTGTATTTCCACTCACACTACAGCCCATCCTAAAAGCATGTGGTCAGTCACGGGACATTAATGAGCCATTTAAAACCACTAAGTGCACTTCAGTTTTGAGAACAGACCAACAAGAATGCCCCAGTTCCATCTGCACTGAATGGATCTATAAGCAGTGGCAATAAAAGCATTTGTCATCTGGTAGTAAACAAAACCTTAAAGGAGACCCCGTATGCAAAATTCCCTTTCACATTTATGTAGGCATCGCTGTCCGACTCCAGCTCCGACAGTTTCAGTGCGTGACATTGTCCTGTTTTGTTGTTGCATGAGCTCTTGAAGCTCCGCCCTCTTTTTGAAAGTGGGCCGGGAGCAGCAGCTCATTTGCATTTAAAGGGAAACACAGAAAAACTGCACGTAAAAAAGTGGCAATTCCAACACGCTATATAATTATCCATGGGGTGTTTTGAGCTAAAACTTTACTTACACACTCTAGGGACACCAGAGACTTATATTACATCTTGTAAAAAGCGAACAATAGATGAAATAGCACTGAAATTCATATTTATTCACTTATTAATGCTATTTCAGTTGGCTTGAAAGAGCCAACTTACTGTTCTGCTACTTAAGCGTGTTATTATTCTTCTTAGACTAAATTTCTAAACGCTACTCCTCCTAGACCTTTCAAGCAACAACCACCAAACTCGGACCAAACCTTCAGACTGACTGATCGATCGATCTATCATTTGAAAACAAATCTCTATCTATCATCTGACCATTTCTTTCTATCTGTCTATCTATCTATCGATCAATCGATCTATCTATCTATCTATCTATCTATCTATCTATCTATCTATCTATCTATCTATCTATCTATCTATCTATCATTTGAAAACAAATCTCTATCTATCATCTGACCATTTCTTTCTATCTGTCTATCTATCTATCTATCTATCTATCTATCTATCTATCTATCTATCTATCTATCTATCTATCTATCTATCTATCATTTGAAAACAAATATCTATCTATCATCTGACCATTTCTTTCTATCTGTCTATCGATCTATCGATCAATCTATCTATCTATCTATCTATCTATCTATCTATCTATCTATCTATCTATCTATCTATCTATCTATCTATCTATCTATCATCTGACCATTTCTTTCTATCTGTCTATCTATCTATCTATCTATCTATCTATCTATCTATCTATCTATCTATCTATCTATCATTTGAAAACAAATCTCTATCTATCATCTGACCATTTCTTTCTATCTGTCTATCTATCTATCTATCTATCTATCTATCTATCTATCTATCTATCTATCTATCTATCTATCTATCTATCTATCTATCTATCTATCTATCATTTGAAAACAAATATCTATCATCTGACCATTTCTTTCTATCTGTCTATCTATCTGTCTGTCTATCTATCTGTCTATCTATCTATCTGTCTGTCTATCTATCTATCTATCTATCTATCTATCTATCTATCTATCTATCTATCTATCTATCTATCATCTGACCATTTCTTTCTATCTGTCTATCGATCAATCAATCAATCGATCGATCTATCTATCTATCTATCTATCTATCTATCTATCTATCTATCTATCTATCTATCTATCTATCTATCTATCTATCTATCTATCTATCTATCTATCTATCATCTGACCATTTCTTTCTATCTGTCTATCTATCTATCGATCAATCAATCGATCTATCGATCTATCTATCTATCTATCTATCTATCTATCATTTGAAAACAAATATCTATCTATCATCTGACCATTTCTTTCTATCTGTCTATCTATCTATCTATCTATCGATCTATCTATCTATCTATCTATCTATCTATCTATCTATCTATCTATCTATCTATCTATCTATCTATCTATCTATCTATCTATCTATCTATCTATCTATCTATCTATCATTTGAAAACAAATATCTATCATCAGACCATTTCTTTCTATCTATCGATCTATGAAAACTTCTAAACTAAAAACTAAACTATTTCAAACTACATCAAATTTTCTGGCTAGGCTTTTTCAGGCGAACTTAAAGTTTGTCTCGACAAACTTTTCTATCTCGTTACAACTATTACCTAAACCAATCCATATTTAATGTAGTCGTCAAATTGATGTGTAAAGTGTTTGTGACCATACAAATAAAAAGCTTTAAATAAAATCATTATGTCAGAGTTATTAATAACATCTTAAATTAACATCACCTTATTGTCGCATTTATTATATTAGATAATATAGTAACGTTTTACAACGATAAAAGCAATCAAACAGCTGCTATATAAAATATAACGTAAAATGTAAATTGCATGTATGCGCATAAAATTGGACGTATTTATGAGCCTTTATATAAAGTTGGACACATTTTCTTTTACATTCTTTTGGTTTTGTTCATAGTGATCGCACCAATTTATTATTAAGGTGTTTTGATTATTTCCACACATGGATTTGGTGCTTCTTCCATTTCAACAGAGAGTTATAAAGGGAAGGATATGACATCAGGGACAGCCGTGACCTCTGACACTATTGATCACTGCGACGGGGAACAGAAAGGAAACCGCATCGTGATTTATATTGGTTTGGCCGTTTCCACACAGCCTGCAGGGAAAACTGCGAAATCAATTCAATCACAGCGGAAAACGTCAACATCACAGTCTGTGGCGTTTCATTACTCCACCGCTTAAAGAGCTATTGTGTTTTCATATTACATCTACAAAAGCAGCTTTAGCAATTATTAACGTTCCTTAATTCAATTCGATTAAGAGCGACGTTTGAGAGCCAAATCAAAGGATTTGTCCTCAGCTTATTTTACTCTTACAGGCAAAATAAATCAAGCATTTCTGCACATGAACAACTCTGAGGTTTGCAAACATTTGCTAATTAATCGAGTATTGCTAAAAAAAAAAAAAAAAAAAAGTACATTGTAAAGCCACAAAAACAATAAATGAATGGCCATTTCTTACCATACGGGGTTCCTGGTCCAAACTCCTTGGCTGCCTCCAGCATGAACTGGCCTAATATCTCTCCATTAGTGGCCCGCGGTGGAACCTTCCGGTCAAGCTTTTCATACAGGAACTCCTCGATTCGAGAACCTGCCGCACAAACAGACAAATACTCAATGCCGGGTAGTGATGGATTACATTAAGTAATCCGATTCCAAACACTTGTAATTAGATTATATTACATTTTTAAATCCCCATAATCAGACAACTATTTAACTGAAGCACTTTCAAACGATTAATCGCATCCAAAATAATAATATGTTTGTGTGCTGTATACGTAAATATTTAAGAAATGCATGTAAAAGTATAATATATTATTGTTAAATATATACATGCATGTGTGTGTGTTTATATATACATAATAAATATACACTATTTATGTTGTGTGTAAATTAATCGCGATTAATCGTTTGACAGCACTATTTTATTGATTAAATAATTACGTGAATTATAAATGACTGTTTCTCTGTTGTTGGTTAATAGTCACATGACATGCACGTAAACAAATAAAATATTTCTTTTTTTAATAATATATTAACTATCAGCTTTTCACATACTCACAAACCCAAGCTTGATATTTTCTTTCTTTATAATTTTCAATTTCTATATTGATTTTTTTTCCAGATATGAATAAAGTACAAAATAATTATATTCAAACAAGTTTGGTTGAAAGTAATCCGACTGTTTAACAATTAAAATGTGGAATACAAGTGACACTTCTGTTTGATTGACAGGCGATCTAACCAACCACAACCCCGAATTCCTTCTGATGTTCATTCATGTTTATTCGATGCTATAAATGAACTAGGATGAAGAGATGATCGAGGAGCGACAGCGATCTGTCGCGACGATATACGCTATTTAAACTTCTTTTAAAAAATGACAATATTTTAAATATGAAACTGTTTCATACGTCATCCGTGTCGATGTATTTTCACTCCGTGAGAACATGATGTGTGGCGTGAGAGCGCATGACTTGTAGGACATAGCAGTGACTAAAAGGGGCGTGGCTTATCGAAAAGTCAACAGATTACGTCACTAACTACAATTTTCGTCATATAATTTGTAATCCGTAAAGGATTTGTAAGCATTTTGGGCGTATAAACCCCGTCCCAGACTATTTAAAAACATATCATTTCGTTAGGGTTTTATATATATATATATATATTTATTCAAGATATGACAATAAATCTAATAATTTAATTTGTGACGAATCGCCTTCCCATAATACTGCTGTCATTACACAAGCATTTTACAGAACTGTTCGTTTAAAAACAAGATATTATTTGTCTATCGTAACTGGAAGGGACGTAGAAATGCTTTAATAATTTACGGCGGCACTTTCATAAACTAATTGATGTAAATTGACGGCTGGTCACGTGACAGACATTCAACACAGCTCACAGAATTAGTCAAAAGTACTCTTAAAGGGATAGTTCACCCAAAAATGAAGGTTTGGACCAACTTTAAGGTGAATAAATGATTATATAATTTATGGTTTGGGATGGGGTTTAAGTGAATCAGGACCCTTATTTCAGGTGTGGGTTTGGACTCCTGCTCACCAGGGTTTGGCTGCAGCAGAACTTCCGTCTGTCTGTAGATTTTCTCGGTCCAGTTTTTGGTGCAGTCAGCTCTGGACAGCAGGTTCTCGAAGTGAGTGTCCAGTTCGGTCTTCTCAGCCTGTCCCAGTTTCTCCTCTGTAAACTGGAGCAAAAGTACCGAGAATCTGAGAGGAAATTAACGCATCAAAATAACAACAAACACCCCATAATATTTCAATAAGCCTCACGTTCAGTCAATATCACCATTTAGCGGTTGTTAATAACTGAAGATTGTTTTGTACAGAGATTAAATCTGAGAAATGGTTTCGTGTTTTGGTGTAAACGCAGAGTCACGCGCTGCCCATCAACTGTCACCGTCAGTCCGACTGTCGCGTTTCAACTCATTTTTATCCCAAATCTTACCTGAACAGCCCGAGAGAAGAATATTCCAGCATCTGTGGCGAGTTTCCTCACGTTGAAATCCATGTTGTAAGCGGAGAGAGACGCGACATCAGGCGCTCCGCAGAGGCCAGTGTGTTTCTGTCTTCACGACGGTTTGTTCCACTAGGGGGCGCTGCGCGGCTCGCAGATCCTCACGCAAGCGTTCAAATCTGTGTAAGGTTTTATTTTTTCAGTTGGAATCGGAGTATAGTCATTATAATCCATAAACTCTAA
>CM074288.1:22060877-22078377 GCA_037194245.1 Opsariichthys bidens
TGTCAACTTATTGGCAGTCTGGCAGTATCATTATGAACATGTAAAGTGAAACTCATGCAAGCTGTTTTTAGGATTCATCAGGACAACATGTACATCACTCAATATTTGAACTACGGCAGACATGAGGGCAATAAATTCAGCTATAACGACTCAACGAAGACGCTCTCTGTGTCTTATTACAGTAAGTTACTGCATCAAGGATGCCTTTAATTCATTAATCACGTACATTTAAAGGCAGCTGGTGCTCTTAAGCCCAAACCACTTCACTTTTTATGGGTATATGAGGGTTCATCATAAGTATGTAAGGCCAAAATGTTCAAAAACACATGAATTTCAATACATCTATTTCATTCGTTAAATATGTGTTTGCGCATATAATACACATACACATGTAATATACATACACTATAATACATTTAATGCACATGTCTGTTAACGTGTTAAAGTTCAGGTATTTTTGGACCTCCTGGCTTTCCATACTGAAGAGTACGCAACGGCCGATTTTTGTAACCGTGAATATTTTGTACGAACAGGTCACACATTTTTTGCAGTAATTAATTTATCCACAAGGTGGTGTAGCGGTGTGTTGGAATTAAAGACTTGCAATTCTTGCCATTCTTGTCTTCGTTTATTCAGGATAACGCCGACATATGAGGACTCAAATACCAGCGTGTGGCAGCAATGCACGACGCTGAGAGACAGAAAAAATTACAGATATTAAAAGAAAAATAATCAGTGAAACATCTGAGTGTATATCACAAAGGGGCTTTAAATCACAATCATACAAATATATCATATCAAAATACGGCCCAAATTGAATCACCGCAAAAACTCGTGCGACCTACCGCTGTGACATCTCATGCAGACTAGAGAGCAACACCCCAAATAAGTAAACCCCAAATTTGGTCATGGCAAGTAGATCCACAAAATCTGCAAATAAATACAACTGCGACAATGGCAACCATCAATTCACAAGGTAGTTGAAGAAAAACTGCATAAACGGAACAGACCAGAACGCATGCAAGCTACAGGAGGGACGATGGAGGCCTACATAGACGAGAAATTGTGCGAAGAGGTTAGAAAGTAGCCTCATTTGTACATATCTAGCATGAAAGAATACAAAAATGTTTACATGGGTTGTGACTCGTGGCGAGGGATTGCTGAAAACCGCGCACGTGTTGAACGCCTGCGTCTGCGTACGAGTGTGCGTTCGACTGTGTGCGTCTAATCAACTGTCCAATGACATTTGAAACAGATTTGGTAAATTGATTACGGAAAGTAAATACATTTAAAAGCAATTTATCAATTTATATTACACACAAAAAAAAATTACGATTTTTTTTTTTTAAGATTTACGCAATTTAATAAATAAACTGAATAATTGATTAAGGGTTGTTCAATTATTCAATTAAAGTGCATAAGGACTGTTTCATTCAATTTGATGGAATTTTACTATTAATTAAACTGCATTAATCTTAATTTTTTTATAAAAAAGTAAATGCATATTTATTTGCAATTTGCAAATCATTTAGGCCTATTTATCTAGATTTGATTTAGATTTTCATTTCTGTTGTTCTGAGCACTTCAGTACTTTTTGCATATTTTGCATTTGCATTAAAAAATTACAGCAGAAGCAAACATATCTTTCACTCTTTCACTTAAAAATGGGTTGTGCCCTTTTTTTGTCTGATAAACTACTCTCTATATAATAAAAATCATATAACAAAAGGCTTTTTAATGAACTAATTAAATCCTGTTTCAAAAGGAAATATATTTGCACAGTAAAGAAAACTGCAAACGATTTCATCCGATCTTTAAGTGGCACTTGTTTAAGTTGGCTCTCTAAAAGCAAGATGTGTGTCATAAACTGAGCTGGTGATCGTCTCTCACTCAGTGTTTCCTGACGGCGAGCCTCAGACTGTGGTTCATTACCGATGCAGCCCGAATCACTCCGTCACGTCCAGCCAGAGCCTCAGCGCGCACGCGCCGCTGCAGATGTGGGTGGAGAGTCCATGCGCGTGTCCGAACGCCTGCGCGCCGGTGGACGTGGGTCCCGGCACCATCCTCCTCATCATCCTCTGCCTCAGTGTGACGGCTTACTTCATCATAGGTCAGTCTCTCGCTGATGAGTTGCAGTAGTGTTGAAGTCCAGTAGAGGGCGTTACAACCGAATCAACACGTCCAAACTGATCACAACCAACGATTATGAAGCCACTGGATTAAAAAAAATGAAAAACATTTCTCGCAATTTTTCCTCAGAGTTCTGAGTTCACAGTTCTGTTTTCCCTCACTACAAAATAACGTACTAAATGAATAAAGGTACATTCGCAAGTTTTATCTGACAATTCTGCTTTTTTCTCCTCATAATTGCAGGATTATATCTCACAATTTACACTTTTGTTCTCTTTTTATCTCGCAATTCTAACTTTTCCCCTCAGAACTGACTCTTCGCAAACAGTTTGATTGACAGGTGATCTGACCAATCACAACCCCGAATCCGCCATTTCGTCGGACAAAGCGGTCAGGGGAGTTAGTAGATGAACGTTGGTGAACTTGAAACAACATTCCTTCTGATGTTCATTCATGTTTATTTGATGCTATAAATGAACTAGTATGAAGAGATGATCGAGGAGCTCCAGCGACACATTAAACACACACTAGACGCTATTAATTGATTAAACTTCTTTAAAAAATGACAATATATTAAATATGAAACTGTTTCATACGTTGTCAGTGTCCTCTTTGCTCCACAAAGTATTTGGAAATGGCGGATTCGGGGTTGTGATTGGTTAGATCGCCTGTCAATCAAACTGCCAGCAAAGGGTCAATTGGCAGTTTTTTTTATCTCACAACTCTGACTTTGTAACTCACAATTGCAATTTTGAGAGAAAAAAGTCAGAATTGTGAGATATAAACTCACAATTGGGAGAAAAAAAGTCAAAATTGTGTGTTTATGTCTTGCACTTCTAACTTTATCGCTTCTACGAGTTTATATCTCACAATTCAGAGAAAAACAAGAGAGATAAAAGTCGCAATTTCTTTTATTTTTTTATTCAGATGGCGGAAACAAGCTCGCAGCTTCCTTTTCTCACAACCTCTTATTTTCACTCAAATGTTTTGGACTTTTCTCCGAATTGCGAAAGGAAAAAAAAAATGTCAGAATTGTAAAAAGTCACAATTACCCTTTTAATTGATTGATTCTGTATTCATAAATGGTTTACCTGCATGAGTTTCGAAAAATGTTGAAAACCAAACCGTTTGATGGACCCCATGGACTTCCACAGTATTTTTTCCCCATGTAAGTCAATGGGGACCATCAACCCGTATTCTTCAAAATATCATCTTTTGTGTTCGGCAGAAGAAACTCATACAGGTTTAGCCTTTAACGTCCTCTCTTGTATCTGCAGGATCATGTGCGCTCCGGCCGTTCAGGACTAGTAACGGTGTTCAGATGGCTCCAGAGGACAGTGTTTGGTGTATGATCTGCTGTCAGCTGACCGTCAGGAGGAAGCGCCGCCGCTCGCCGAGAGACACGCCGTGATCTCACCCACTGCAAGTGAGGGCCGGGCCGAGGAAGAAACGGCACTGTAAAATACACTCAGATCTTCACTATTTCAAATGCATGGAAATGGAATTTGCTGAGGTGCGAGTTGGCAACAATTTTTTTGCATTAAATTGATATTTGTCACTTTTTAAAATAAATGCTGCTCTATTCAGCAAAGAATCCTGAAAACAAAAATATGAAGCAGCACAACTGTTTTCAACATTGATAATAATAAATATTTCTTGAGCATCAAATCAGAATGATTTCTGAAGCATCATGTGACTCTGAGGACTGATGCTTCGATCACTGGATATAAATTTTAACAGATTCATAGAAAAAAAATTATTTTAAATTGTAATAATATTTCACAATATAATAATAATGCATGCACAAAAGAGACTTCTTTAAAAAAATGAACTCCTTACAGAAAAAGGTCTAAAAATGTAAAAGAGTTACAAGCACTTCGACTCATCAGAGACATAAAACACAAAAATATGGAAGATCAAATCCATAAATGACATGACGACAAAACAGAACGGGTGAAAGTTAAGTTTCTTCAAATTTATTGATTAAAAGCCCATTCAAGATTCACAAAAATAGTGCACTACATATAGAAATACAAGTGAATTTCATCGAAATTATAGACATTTATTAAGTTATAGGTGTATTTTATTAAAAAGCATTAAAATGTTAGCTTATTTGCGAGAGATATGAAGGCCTTGTGCATTTCCCGCTCTCTAACCCCCTCAACGGTTAAAGAACACGTAAAGATCTCTCGGTGCCGAACGGATGAACGTCATTCTGCTTGTCTGAACCTGCGCATTGTTTAGTGCGCATGCTGTGATGGGGATTTGAAGCGCTAAAATGGTTTGTTCCCAAGCGAGTATGTTCTCTTTAGAATAAGTCAGAATGGTTTGAAAGCTTAAAGATTTCTACAAGCGTTCAGTTCACACGAGACGCACCGAAAGAGTCCGTCACAGCTTATCGAGACGCAAAAACACGCTTCGTCTTCAACAAAAGCATCAAAACTCCAGCACAATTTGTCTCCAGGGTTTTTTTTTTTTGTGAAGGAAAATAACCAGCCAGCTGGTTCTGGGAAATCGGGGGATGGTGTGGAGTTCCTCTGGGTTGGAAAAATGAGTCTGAGAGTTCAGTTTCATGAGGGCAGTGATTGCAAAAAATGAGCTCTTCATTTCTGAACCCTTTTTCCATGAAACATGCCCTTATAGAAGATATAGTAGTAACATATAGTATTTTTTGTCATTTTCCAGTAAATATCTGCCAACGGGGTCTGAAAAATCAACTTTATTTGATTATTTTTCTGACGCATTTGGCAGATTTCTCATTTGAAGCACAAACTAACTTCATTCTGATACGTTTTTCATTAAACAAGACTTAACATTTTGAGTCACTTTGCTAAAAGTATCTTGATTTGAGAATATTTGGATATTTGTACTGAAAAACGTCGTATGAAAGTCATTTCTTGCAGTGTATTATGTATTTTGGTCCCACGAAAGTATTTGAGTGTAAGAGTGAATCTCATGAAATCTCTCATGTTTCATCCCAAAATCAGAATTTACTTAGAAAAGGAAGAATACACTCTAAAAATGCTGGGTTAAAAACAACCCAAATTGGGTTGAAAATGATCAAACTCAGCAATTGGGTTGTTTTAACCCAGCAGTCGGGTTAAATGTTTGCGTAACCTGCTGGGTCGTTTTATTTAACCCAACTATGCTTTACAAATGACTGTTGATCACTTAAAATGAACCCAAAATATGTTGGAAATTAACAAATGACCACCTATTAATCATTTTAATGAATAAATGAATTTATTAAAATAGCTAATTATCAAATATTCACCTTTTGATTATTATTATTCCCTCTGATTTTTAATTTCCAACCCATTTTAAGCCAGACAGATAGTCACTTTTAAACAATAGTTGGGTTAAATAAAACTTCTCAGCATGTTGGGGCAAACTTTAACCCAACTACAAATTGCTGGGTGTGTCCATTTTCAACCCAACTTGGGTTGTTTTTAACCCAGCATTTTTTAAGAGTGCATTTGTTGTACTGTATGTAAGCCAATTAAAATTGTAAGTTTGAAAAACTACAGTAAAGTTTTGAGAAGGTAATAAAGAATAATGTGTATTACAAAAATGCTCAGTTATCAATGATGTTACAACCCACAAAAATCTTAATGGTCCTAAAAAAGGTGTCAGTTTCTTAGTGGAAAATACACTTTCTTGTCCTTTTGGTTTTGAGGCGCTCAACGAGCTGGGCATGTTTTCATGAGATTCTCCTGTAAAGTGCATTAAACTGGTTTTTATAACACTAGAATCTGGGAGGGAGTTTAGTGTTGCACGGCAACACAGAAAAACAACACGAGAGACGAGACGTCCAGTGGGTCAGAGAGCATCTCTGGTCCTTTCACGGCATTCAGACCAGCTGATGCTCCGGGAAAAACCCACGTCACACATTACAGCCCTTAAAGAGCCCGTCCACGTCGAAACTTAGAGTTCGGTGCAAATTAGAAACTTGCAAAAATACATGCACACTTACAGAGCTTGTTTCTGCCACTAAAAACAAAATTTAAAAAAAGGTAATTGGGAGTTTTTAATCTCACAATTCTGACTTTTTTCTCAGTATTGTGAGTTAATATAACAATTCTGACTTCATAGAATGCAATTGTGAGTTTATATCTCAAAAAAAAAGTCAGAATTGTGAGATAAAAAGTCAGAAATGACCTTTTTTTATTTTATGGCGGAAACAACGCTCCTTAGAATCCTCATTTGGTCGACAAAGAAACAGACCAGACAAATCACATATATATGTGGCTGTAAGTAGACAACGTACATGTAGACAACAATACTTGTGTAGCAACAGGTGGTAGAAAAACTTGCAATGTGTCAAATGTGCAGTGGTTTGATTCAGGTTTGGCACTTAAACATTTGCTTGAACTTATTTAGACTAATGAAAATGCAGGAACAGATCAGTTTGTGTGATTGTTCCAGTGACAAAACAGACACACAGTGGGAATAAATCTAATGGCTTTCGATGACGACGGGCTCATACACCCCGGCAGAGACCCTGTGAACACAACACAGAGATCCATCAGTAAGTTTAGTGCTTTTGCAGCAGCAGAACAAGCAACAGCTCCAGTGTTTTACTGAATCACCTGTTTCCCAGCTGGATCCCGCTCAGCGCTGTCGTTCCGTCTCTGCTCACAAACAGCCTCAGGTTACTATCTGAACACAGAGCAGAGGAGGAGTGAGTGCATGACCACACTAATGCGTCTGCTGTCAGCGCTTCTAAATAGACTTTGGCGACGTCTAAAAGAAATAACGTGCATAAATGCAATAAAAAGGCACAACAAACTCATTTTTGCAAATCAACAATAAATAATTCTATATATTTATAGTAGATTTGCATTGAGTTTTATTTGCATTTTATTTTATTTTTTTATTTACAGTTTTGATGCAGGTAAATGAAAAATAAATTCTAATAATATGTTATATACATACTAATTTATTTAATGCACACACATACATATACAGTATAATATATATATATATATATATATAATACAAATATACATACACACACATATATACACACATATTATTTAAAAAAAAATGCAAATCCAAATTAAATAATTTTATATATTGCAGATTTGCGTTTTATTTATTTTTTTATTTACATTTTTGATGTAGGTAAAAAAAAAAAATCTAATATGTTATATATACTAATTTATTTAATGCACACACATACATATACAGTATAATATATAATACAAATATATATATATATATATATATATATATATATATATATATATATATATATAATATATATTTTATATTTTTATATATATACACATAATGCAAATCTGAATTAAATCATTTTAAATATTGCAGATTTGCGTTTTATTTATTTTTTATTTACATTTTTGATGTAGGTAAATAAAAAATCAATTCTAATATATTATATTTAATGCAATGCAAATACGCAATAAAATAATTTTATAATTTTATAAAAACTTTAATTAACTTAGTAGCACAGGTAGTTTTCTCTTCAAGCTGTACCAAGTTTAAAGCCATAATTTGGTGCAATAATCACAGAGTATTTCAACTACAAATGTAAGACACACCCCTGGTCAGTGACTGGACCCAATTAAGCGCCGTCCTCCCGTGATCGGATCAGCTGAGACGGAACGCTCACCTTCATTGTTACTGATGTCAGAGAAGTTCTGGCTCTGGACGATCTTCTCCACGATGTCGTCTGCGTCTATGCGCGTGTCGTTGACCCAGGTCGGCTGATCCTCCACCGAATCTTGTTTCCTCCTGGAATAAACAGAAGGAAATACCAGTTACATTTACTGTCAGACATTCAAGTGGAGGGACAATATTTCATGACTACATATATGTGTGTCACGTAACAATGCCGGACATCTGCCCTTTCAGGCTCAGCTGACGTGGACATACCGTGGAGGTCTGTTGGAGGGTAAGATGGGCCGCGGAGGTCGTGGAGGCCGGTCACGGGTGTCGCTCTCAGAAGGGACGTCGGTGCTCACGCTGCTGCCTGTAGACGTGTTTCTGCGATGGGTCAAATCTGACAGACTGGAGGAGCAGGAGTGTTCGGTGCTGTAGCCTGTACACACACACACACACGGAGTCAAGTAGACTACACACATGCACAATATATGAGGGTTTCATCATGCACCACTTCAACCTCCACATCAAGTTACGAGGTGGCAAGAAAGCAGAACGTGTGCATGGTAAACCGTAAAAACATGTATTTGAGCTTCTAACAGAATACAGCTCTGACTGTGGCTTTTTTTGTGGATTCAAAGTAGTAGTGGAGTGCAAGTTCGCATGAAAGCTTGTTTCCGCCACTGAATAAAAAATAAAAAAAGGTAAATTTGACTTTTTGATCTCACAATTACGAGTTTACATCTTCCAATTCTGACCTTTTTTCTCAGAATTGTGTGATTTAAACTTGCAATTGCATGTTGAAAAAGTGAGAATTGCAAGATAATCACCATTCTGAGGAAAGAAGTTTATATCTTGCAATTGCGAGAAAAACTCAAAATCGCAAGGAAATAAAATCAGAATTGCAAATTTATACCTCCCACTTGCAAGAAAAAAGTCAGAATTGCGAGTTTATATCTTTATATCTCACGATTGTGGGTTTATATCTCACAAATCTGACTTTTTTTCTCAGAATTGTTTGAAATAAAGTCACAATTGCGGGGGAAAAAAGTATGAATAGCGAGAAAAAAAAGTCAGAATTGCGAGTTTATGTCGCAATTGTGAGGAAAAAAGGTCAGAAAAGTCGCAATTACCTTTTATTCTTCATTCAGTGGCAGAAACACGCTTCCATAAGTTTGTTTCAAGATGCTTTAGTAGAATCTCTAAATCTCATTTCAGACTCGATATCAACCACTTTTAGCTTCGAGAAAATTTTTTTTTACTTTTTATTCTAAGTAAAGTGATAAATGTTGACAAATGCAAGTTACAGAGAAACAATATCAATCAAATGACAGCAAATAAACAATGAGAAAGTGAAAACACTTTACAATAAGACAAACTACTTCTAAAGCATTTATTAATTTTAGTTCATCTTACTTTCAACATTTACTAATACGTTATTAAAATCAAAAAGACTATTGAAATATGTATGAAAAGAAATGATCAATGAAATGAAATCAAGCTTAAATGCAAAGAAAAAAAATCACAGACAGACATGGCATGTGTCGAGCGAATTGTTACGCAGATTCACGCGTCTGTTTTTGCGCTCCTGAAGTGTCAGGAGTACGTTAAACAAACATTCCCTCACAATAGCAGTGTGTCGGCACCTAAAGCATGGAAAAAGGAAGCTGTAGGCGCACTTCCTGAATCATCAACTGGCGACGACGCGCAAGAAAACGTCCAGAATTCATACAGAGGATTCCTTTATTGTCAAGAGGCGTCTCACACACACACACACCTGATAGTTTACTTTGCTGACTGGCATAACTGGAGTTGCGCGAATGTCCCGTGTGAAATGATTCATCAGGACTCTGACTCTGATCCACCTCCTCAGGAAGAGCTAGATGAAAACAAAACAGACAAAATAATCAATCAAAAAGATGATGAGAACTTTTGCAGAGCTTTTTCACGCTCAAGCTTAAACGATCTGATTATTTATTAATCATATTACTACTTACAAATAAATTACTGGTCATATCATGTCAGTTATGAAATACACCTTTAGCGATGTGACTTTTACCAGAGCCGAGTATTGAAGGCCTCTGTTTAGCCAGTCGAGGCAAAACCTCCGCTGTTCCTTCTCCTTTACAGTCCAGCTGCAGGGAAGGGTCTCGGCCGGCCACAGATATACATTTGGCTGTGCTTGGTGGACTAATTATACAAAAACACATTTCAGACACTCATGAAATCAGTCACCAACTCTTATGATGCTGAAGGGGGCGCCAGAGCCCACATTACGGCAGGAGACGGTGAAAAGTGACACTCACGTTTTAAAACACGGATCTCCGGATAAGAGGGTCATTCCAATGGTCACCTTCAAATGGACGGGAAAGAACAATTTTGATGATCAGTTTTAACTTTTATTTTATTTGCTTCACTTACAAGCTTAGACTTCAGTTGAATATTTTTGAGGAAAGATGGAGGCCGGTTTCAAGAATATTGCATAACCACAACTAACAAATCCTACAGGAGAGAGCAGAAATGTGCATGAAGTCACGTACATGTTTACACACATGCTGTGTTATCGATTTCTTTTTAAAAGTGTTCTTTGTTTAATTTCTTTTGTTATTTATTTGTTTTACAGAAATTTCTTGAATTTATGTCTTTTTGTCTCTTGTCTTTTGGGTGGCTTGATTAAAAAAAAAAAAAAAAAAAAAAAAAAAATAATTATATATATATATATATATATATATATATATATATATATATATATATATATATATATAAATAATCATAATAATCTATTTAATTTGGTAATTAATTATTTAATTTAAATAAATAAATAAACAAAAACAAACAGAAACTTAATATATTTTTTTTAAATCAAGCCAACAGTTCACGAAATTCACGAAATTACTGTTAAATAAATAAATAAATAAATAAAGTAAACTAAACTAACTTAACACTTTCATGATTATATGATATACGTTTACTTTATTTTATTTATTAGTTATTTATTCATGTTTTTATATTTATTTTAAACTAATTTATTTCATTTCTGTCTGCTGTTCTTTGAATTTGCACCATTGTTGGCTTGATTAAAATATTTAATAAAGATTACATAAATTATAAATAACTAGTAAAGAAAAGTTTATTATGTTACTTTGTTTGTTTATGTATTTTAAATTATTTGAATTTCTAGCTACCGTCCCATATATTTGAACACCTGTTGGTTTGTATATATATATATATAAAAATAAATCAAATTATCTATCTATATATATATATATATATATATAGATATACACACATGAGTATATATATTTATTTACTTATTTAAAATAAATTAATTTCTTGAGTTTGTCTACTGTTTATAGGACTATACTGTATACTGCTCAATTATAAAAAATGTATGTTTATTTGTTTGTGGTCACTTTTAATTTGATCTCTTTGTGTATACCTGCTAGAAAATACTGTCTGTAATAAAGAATGAGTTTTTAAAAAAAAAAAGAATGATGCAGTATGTCAGCTCCAGTTTGACCTCTGACCTTCAGGATGGAGTTATCCTGGCGGGTGTTCTTGGTGTCGTATCCCTCGAGCAGACAGCAGCGCGCGGTGGAGCCTGAACCAGCAAACTCCGCCATGTTCAGATCGGCAAAGCCCAGCTGGGAAGATCAGACACACACAGACACGGTTGACATTTGCTTTTGTTTATAAGAACAGGATTCCCATCATGCCACGGCAAATGTGAAATATGTGCTGATCATAGTTTGGCAGCGGTATAGAGCATATGGTGCTCTTCAGGCTTGTGCTCCTGCTCTTTTCAGCCAAGCAGTTAGCTCAATATTTGACTTTTCATGACTAATACGATTATAAGATTGAACAGTGAATCTGTCATGATCGGAATATCCAGTGATGACAAAATCAATCCTATGTTTCCCAGAGATTGTGAGAGAAAACAGAAAATAATCTACTTTCTCGGTAAGATTTTGTTTTGTTTTTGAAAGAAGTCTCTTCTGCTCACCAAGGCTGCTTTTATTTGATGAAAAATACAGTAAAACGGTGAAATATTAATACAATTTAAAATAACTGTTTGCTTATTTATCACGAGTCACATGATCCTTAATAAATCATTCTAATATGATGATTTGATGATCAAGAAACATTTATGATTATTATCAATGTTGAAAACAGTTCATATTTTTGTCGAAACTGTGATACATTTTATTTTTCAGGATTCTTTGATGAACGTAAAGTTCAAAAGAACAGCATTTATTTGAAACAGAATCTTTTGTGACATTATGAATGTCTTTAAATTGACTTTTGATCCATTTAATGCAGAATAAAAGTATTAAATGCACCACACATTACGTAATCATGTTGGAAAGGTCACGTGTGGCGTAGGCTAAAGCACCGCGGTAAGGTGAAAACCGTTGCTTTACCGTTTTTGTAAAGGCTGTTTAACTTAGTCTTTGCACGTTTGCTTTGTACTGGATCGGTACTTCCGCCTACGTCACGTGACCTTTCCAACATGATTACGTAATGAGTGGCGCATCACAGAGCAGTGCGAGACGAGCATCTGTGGTTAAAAAAGTATATACATTTCATTTTTCTTTTAGAAAATGTCCGATGGTTTCTTTAGCTCGGACTCTTATTCCTCGTCTGGGATCATGTAGAGTCTTTGAAACTGACATTTGAACCTGTTGAACCCCATTGAAGTCCACTATATGGAGAAAAATCCTGGAATGGTTTTCCTCAAAAACCTTTATTTCTTTTCTACCGAAGAAAGAAAGACATAAGCGTCTTGGATGACACGAGAGTGCGTAAATGATCAGGAAATGTTTATTCTGAAGTGAATTAATCGTTTAATTTGGCCCGCCGACATTAACGAAGCCCCGTTCCCGTTGCACGTTAGGTGAATGTTTAGTAGACTAGTTAAACATCCTGTTGACTTATTGTCAGGTCTCAGAGCTGCTCGCTGGATCCCCCAGGGTTCATTTCCCTGAAAACCTACCGCTGCCAGATGCATGTATTTAAAGAGCCCTTCACGAGTATTTTTAGATCAGGGAAATCCAAACTTAGCCCTGCTGCAGGGGAAAATACAAGGAAAAGTCGATTAACTGCTGAAGAATGAAACATTCCCCACCTCTGTGTGCTATCTAGAGCACTTTTATGAGTAACGCCGGGTCAGGCCACGGCTTTGAATGGTCTTTTATGCGAGCGGTAATAAGTATTGCTTATGTAAGATAAGCGTCACATGCCTGAAGACTACGGTCAAGTGACCATGGCATCATAATGAGCGTTTAAATCTTGTGACAAGCCACACAAATGAGTTTACAGCACGGTGAGGTGAGCGAGTGGCTCCTGTGCGCGATAATGCAGTAAAGTTTAATGTGATGTTGACTGTAGTGTTGATGACTCCAACTGCACCTTGTAAAGGTCCTTTCACATGACATGCATTGACAAACTAGAATTCTTGATGAGATTTGAAAGGGGAATTCTGCATCTCGAGGACAAAGCTGAGAGTATTTCAACTCAAGGGTCATCGACCAATGAAAATAAGAGAGGCATTTCCAGTATTTCGTAAATGTAATTTGACATTTTACTGCTTGTTTTCAAATTAAAGCAGCACTTTATAGTTTCATGTGACAAAGTCGTAGGCATATCAAGATATTTATCTTCTGTATATTATGCGTGGTATATATTTTATGCAAATAAACATATAATAATGATGATGAAACATTGATATACACTAGCGATGCATTGATACCTCTTTTTCCAGAACAAGTTCGATACGGATACTTTCATTTTTGACACTCGCCAATACCAAGTACTGACACCTATGGACTGTTTACGCCAATAAATAAAAAAATTAATTAAGTAATTGTGACTTCCCCCCCCCCCTCAAAATTCGGACTTTTTTTCTTGCGAAAGCGAGATATAAACTCAAAATTCTGAGAAAAAACATCCCCCCCCCTCACAATTGAACATTATAACATGCAATTGAGAGTTTACATCTCGCAATTTGGAGAAAAAAGTCAGAATTGTGAGATAAAAAGTTGCAATTTGCAATTACTTTATTTTATTTCATAGGGGAAACAAGCTTCCATAGATACCTGAATTTATAAATTGCATTTGTAATTTTTAAATAATAATTTACTACTTATTTAAATGTTGAAACATTATATTATTTAAATCATTTAAATATAATATTTAAAAATATTTATTGGGTACAAAAAAAAGAATGTGAATCATTAATTGGCTTAATTTGTATTTTCAAGCTTAATTATGCCTGTTTAAATATACTGTTCTAATTAAAAATCTTTTCTGCTCACCAAGACTGCATTTATTTGATCAAAAATACAGTAAAAAACTGAAATATTATTACAATTTAAAAAAACTATTTTCTATGTGAATATATAGCATAGTGTAATTTATATCTATTTATCAAAGCTGAATTTTCAGCATCATCACTCCAGTCTTCAGGGTCACATGATCCTTCAGAAATCATTCTAATAAGATGATTTGCTGCTCAAGAAACATTTATGATTACCAATATTTTTTTTTGTGGAAGCTGTGATGCATATCTGGGGAATATTTGAATAGAAAGTTCAAATGAACAGCATTTATTTGAAACAAAAATCTTTTGTAACATTATAAATGTCTTCACTGTGACTTTTGATCCATTTAATGCATCCTTGCTCAATAAAAGCATTCATTTCTTTCAAAAAAGCATGTGAACAGTAGTGTACCTACAGTAGAGTCTTCATCTCATGTGAGTGAACGTTATTTTAAAGAGACTTCACAAAAGTACTATTTATTCTTTAAGTATAAATTGTTTTGTGAACACACACATATATGTATATGTATATATATATATATATATATACACACACACACATATATACATATACATATATATATATATATATATATATATATATACACACACACACATATACACATTATATATATACAGAAAGGAAAGATGTGGATGCTTTCACTCACCTTTGAATATGCTTTTCCTCCTTTGAGTTCCTGTAATGAAAACAGGAAGAGTGTGAAGTTCAGTGACGGGACAGTCAGTTGCACTGAACGCCATCAATGTTTATCTAAACACAACCTCACCCAAACACACTTCACGAGCAACACTTCAAGCTGACAACATGTGCGAAAACCTTCGCCTTTAAATTTAGTTCCAAGGTCTACTCAAACTCGGCGTGCTTTCCGCCCACAAGTCCTGCGGGAGTTAAGACCTCAAATTTAACCTCACTTTAACGAGACCGATCCTTGACGAATTCATCCTACCTTCCTCACGGAGACGCGACACACGCAGGGGTCCAGAACGCCCGTGTTGGGGTTGGCGCTCATTTTGCATACAAAGGAGAACTTCTTCCTCCAGCAAACGGCGTTCTCGTGGACTTCTTCTCTGTGGGCGAGAGAACAAAGATTCAGGGCTGTTATTTCAGACACATGCTCGAGTCGGTTCCAGACTGAACGGTGATGATATGTTGATGTTGGTTGTGATATCGACTCTCTGCTAATGTTTCAAGCTGTGGGTCTGTTTGCGATGGCTGCTCGCGCAGTCAAGGGTTCGAGGCCGTTTGCGACTGGAAACGATCCAGACCTTCAAAGGCAAGGAACTGGGATCAATCAAACCTCACGTTCCTCAACTAAACCGAAGGGAATTTGTTACAATATAATAAGCGTTTGGTAAAAATGTGAAGGATATTCACATGATATTGTTTTACATGTGGTCAATGATTGACACACCGCCAGCTTCTGTTCGTATTAGTCATGTACACTCGCGCTCGAGTTCAGGACATAATGCATGTCTGTTGGTTGGCGTGAGAAAAAATAAGCGAAATATAGTCAGATTTGTTTTCAAATGCAAGTTATTAAATATTTAACTTTTAAAAAAGCAATTTCGTTTAACGGTATAAGCCGCGTAATTGAGTTGTTATTATTTTCTGGATGTTTTACTGATTTATTACTGTTGCTTGTGTTGTTACTCAAATAATTATATGTGCGTTTTGATTTTCATCGTATTGGGTTCATTTTAAACCAGCAATATAGTCATTTTTTAATAGTTGAGTTTAATAAAGCAACCCCTGCATGTTGGGTCAAATATTTAACCCAGCCAGCTGGGTAAAAACAACCCAACACTGGGTTTGTCCAGTTTTGACCCAGCGTTGGATTGCCACACTTTTAACAGCATTTTTTTTAGATTGAGCTTTTTATGTATATAATAACTTACATAAAAATAAAAACTTGTTTTATATTATACATTAAATAATGAAGGCATCAATAACACGTGAAGTTAAAAAATATGTGAATATGTAATATAGTGCATATATTTATCTCTCCAGAGTTAATTTTTCTAGCTAAGTAATGATCCTTCAATGGCTTTTCTTAAGTAAATGTAACATTACGTGGCACATTATTTATTTTATTGACGTTTTTACACAGTTGAAGCACTGATTGATCGATTCCATGAGACGCAATATATTTCAGTAAGTGTCCTTTATCATTTAATATACCTTCTGATGTTAATTCATGTTAATTTCATTATTTTCGTTTTCACGCATCAACAGCATGGACTGAAGGATTGATATTGGGATTTAAGAATCAATATTTGTTGATCAAAAAGAAATTAATTAGAAAATTTATCATTGAGAAATCGATATTGTCAACGCAGCCCAAGTCAAAACATCACTGTTTCCGACCATTTTGGTTGCCAAAATGTTGGTGCATCACTAGTTCCTACCGCTGAAGACTTTTTAATGGACTTTTAACGGTCACGGATGCATTTTTAATCGAACTCAAGACTTTGGGACTCAAAAAATGTTTCAGAGTGCAAACGAGTACAATGCAGTTCATTGTGTTCAATGGATTATACAATGGTTCAGCTGACAAAGCATCTTTTTAAAAAAAAAACTTTCAGTAGACAAGAACTGCATTAAACAGTTTTGAAAGTTATTTTGATCAATGACCTTTATGCACACTGCATACCATTGTGAGGACTCTAGGTCGGTCCCTCACAGCCTTGTATTCACCCACATAAAATTCAATACGGCATCTATCCTGACCAAGGTTTATAGCCAACCACCATATAAAACCCACACAAAAGATCCCAATACGCGGTTCCCATTCACCAAAGTAACCTGGTTACCGGTGGAATTTATATTGACGTATAACAGTCGAGCACTATAGCATTTCACATTAGAAAAGCAGTTTCACTCTGAAATGTGTCGGCCATAACTTCTGTTTCATGATGACTTTTAGTTTGCTCAGCAGGATACTATTAATTAGATGATGTGAAATCAAAAAACATGATTAAAACAAGCCTAAGATATTGACTTAATGGCATTCAATAATATTTAGTTGGATTCAGACTCGACTCAGATTCGATTGGTTAAAGACTCAGACTCGACTTGGACTCGATTGGATAAAGACTGAGACTCGACTCGGACTCGATTGGTTAAAGAATCAGACTCGACTTGGACTTGATTGGTTAAAGACTCAGACTCGACTCGGGCTTGATTGGTTTAAGACTCAGACTCAATTGGTTAAAGACTCAGACTCAACTGGTTAAAGAATCAGACTCAACTGGTTAAAGAATCAGACTCGACTTGGACTTGATTGGTTAAAGACTCAGACTCGACTCGGCCTTGATTGGTTTAAGACTCAGACTCGATTGGTTAAAGACTCAGACTTGACTGACTCAACTGGTTAAAGACAGACTTGACTGACTCAACTGGTTAAAGAC
>CM074288.1:22083377-22132039 GCA_037194245.1 Opsariichthys bidens
TGTGTTTGAAAGAAGTCCCTTCTGCTCACCAATGCTGCATTTATTTTGTCAAAAATACATATAAAATTTTGAAATATTATTACAACTTAAAACAACCGTTTTTTTATGTGAATATATCTGAAAAATGTAATTTATATCCAGTGATCAAAGCTGAATTTTCAGCATCATTACTCCAGTCTTCAGAGTCACATGATCCTTCACAAATCATTCTGATATGATGATTCAAGAAACATTTATGATTACTATAATAATATTTTTGTGGAAAACGGGATGCATTTTATCTTACAGAATTTTTTGATGACTAGAAAGTTCAAAAGAACAGCATTTATTTGAAATAAAATCTTTTGTAACATTATAAATGTCTTTACTGTCACTTTTAATCAATTTAATGTGTCTGTGCTGAATAAAAGCTTTCATTTCTTTCAAAAAAAAGAAAAAGAAAATAATCTTACGGACCCCAAACTTTTGAACTGTAGTGTATATAAAAATGTGCTCATCACTATGAAATGCATTTTTTTTTAAATGCATAGATCATTAAAAAAAAGCATTAAATCGCTGCGGTCAGGGCAGGTACCACAACTAATGCATTGAAAATTCATCTAGGCGAGATTTTACGGGGTTTCTCTTGAGATGTAGCGTGCTGCACACTCTGGAGGAGAAAAAAAAAAAATCAGAATAGAAAACAAAAGAGAGGCTTCATTAAAGAGAGGAAACCCTGAAAGAGGACAGATCCTCCCCCTGACCCAAAGCACACGGCCTCTCAGCGGCACCAACACAATGCTCACAATGACCTACTCCAATTCAATAGAAACACGAGTCGACTAACCTAAACCTGCTTTCTACTAACCACAGTGTGACTGAAGTCCAGCTCAACCAGACCACAGCTTGACTTGAGCTTTAAACTTAAACCATGCGACGAATTTCATTTAAACTATTCGACAGCACCGCTTGAGTATATTGAGTAGCATACTAACACACTCCTACGGCAGAAATATGGCGAGTCTGGATTAAAAAACTGCATTTAATCTGCAGTGACAACAATATATTACTGTCTAAAAGTTTGGGGTCAGCAAGATTTTTCGTTTTCTGCTCACCAAGGCTGCATTTGTTTGATAAAAAGTATGGTAAAAACAGTAAAAAATTCTGAAATATTATTGCAATTTAAAGTAACTAGTTCTCTAGTTAAACTGTAATTTATTCCTGCGATCAAAGCTGAATTTTCAGCACAAGTCTTTAGTGACACATGGGCAGGGCTGGGTATGTTCCTTTTAAAATGTATTTCACTAAAAATACATGCTTTAAAAAGTCATTTGTAACGTATTTCGTTACATTACTCAAATTTAGTCACTTCATCTAAATACTTTAGAATACTTTGGAATACTAATAAGTGTGAAACAAACACAAAAAAGGTCATTGTGAGTTTTTATCACACAATTCTCACTTTTTCCCTCAGGATTGTGTGATATAAAGTTGCAATTGTGAGTTATAAAGTCAGAATTATGAGATATAAACTCACAATATTGAGAAAAGTCAGAATTATGAGATTTAACTCACATAATAAATTCACAATTGCTAGAAAAAAGTCAGTATTGCAAGCTTATATCTCTCAATTCTGACTTTATAACTTGCAATTGTGAGTTTAAATCTCGCAGTTCTGAGAAAAAGAAGGCGGTCAGAGTCAGAGAATCACCAATCGCTGTTTAAATGACATTAAAACTCAAAGTAATCACTTTGGTAATCTAAAACACTTTTCAGATGGAACTGTAATCTGATTACCACCCATTTCAAATGAAATACAGTCATTCAAATTTTGCATTTTAAATACGAAACTAAGTTACTTGTATTTCGTTACTACCCGACCCTGATCATGATCCAGAAATCATTCTAATATGCTTCATATTTTTGTGCAAAACATTCTAGATTTTTAAAAATTCTGTGATGAAATCATTTATTTGAAATAGAACTACATGTTTTAACTTTGATCAATTTAATGCATCCGGAAAAAAACTATTAAAAAAAAAAATTATACTGACCCCAAACTTCTCTGACAATATGAACTAAATGTTTCAGATAGTTTATATACACTCGTGTTCTCAACGCAGCCCATGTGACTGACTGCTGATGTCAGATCCAGACTGAATGTACTCAGGTTTCGTGAACCTCTTCACTGCTTGTGTACCCCTGTTTTAACAGATGAGTCAGTCGAGCAGAAATGTGCTGCGCTGAAACCGGATTCTTATCTCCCATCCTGTAGCTCTGCCCGTGTCAGACCCTGACAGCGCTTGGACAAACATCCCAGAGCGGCGCGCTCCAATCAGACGGCCTGACGTCACCGCAAACTTTCCTATACTATCTTCTAGCGGACACAGAGCCGCTGGCTTCCCGTACGTACTGGATGACAGGATAAAGGAAGGTGAAACGTACACGGGGTTCGGCTCATTTCAGCAAGAGAAGTGCTGTTTGATACTTAGACCAAGGGGTTTGATCAAAAATTCTAAATCAGAACCAATCAAATGTACAACGAAACTGCGGGGGGGAGGGGGGGGGGGGTATTAATATTAAATGTTGTTCTTATTTTGTAATCAATTACTGCCTATCATGTTCTTTGTGTCTGCTTGACTGGTTTGTATGGAAGTTTGTTTCTGCCACTGAAAAAAAAATAAAAAAGGTAATTGCACATTTTTTGGGTGTTCTAAAGTCAGAATTACGCTTCTCGCAATTGCGACTTTATATCACACAACTGAGAAAAGAAGTCAGAATTGTGACATAAACTCGCACTTGCGACAAAAAAATTCAGTATTACGAGAAAAAAGTCAGGATTGCGAGAAAAAAAGTCAAAATTAAGCGAAAAAAGTCAGAATTGCGAGATTAAAATGTAAGGATTACAAAAAAAAGTCAGGATTGCGAGAAAAAAAATCAGAATTAAGATAAATAAACTCACAATTGAGAAAAAGTCAGAATTGAGAGAATAAAATGTCAGGATTACAAAAAAAAGTCAGGATTGCGAGAGAAAAAAGTCAAAATTAAGTGAAAAGTCAGAATTGCGAGAGATAAACTCACAATTATGTTTTAAATTGTTTAATTCCGTGGTGGAAACAAGCTTCCATAAGTTCGACACTCATCCGATAACAGAATACTTTTAAATTGTAACGTTTTCCGTAAAGCTGTTTTGAAACAATATGTACTGTGAAAAGTGCTCTACAAACATTAAGAGCATCTGTTTATATCAAGACCTTCTTCTCATTATTATATAAAGATTTTTATTTTTGAGAAGAGTTGTAATTAGACAATACTTATTTCCCAAACCAAACCGGAGCAGAATTAATTAAAGTTAGGATTAAACGTAAATAAATAAATAAATAGATAAAAATATAAAATAATAATATTAAAAATAAAAAAAGTTATAAACATAAATAAAATATTTAGATACATAAAATAAAATATATTAATATTATTATGAATAACAATACATGAATAATTATTAAAATCATCATGATATCATGAGCCTTACACATTTACACATGCAAGAATGATCATGTCTAGCATTGATTTGAGCACACGTCATTCCCAGCTTGTGATGCATTTGAAAAAAACTGTGAAAATTACATTGGCAACATTTCTAATTACAAATGTATCTAATTCCATTTTTGTTTTTTCAACCAGGCAGGACGCGATAGCCGATCAAAACAGGAAGTGATAGCCGGTGTGTCCAATAAATAAATGCGTTCTTTCGCCCTCTCTGCCAGCCTGAACCCGCTCGCCTCCGGATCGGATGAGGAGGACCAGCTGTGCTCAGACGCCCGGCCCCAGGCCCCGCAACGGCACAGGGGCCAAATCAGATTCTGGAGAGGAAGTCGGTTTAATAAGGTTCACATCAAACCCATCAGGATCCAAACAGATTGCAGCGCTCAAACACGAGCTTTAGTGTCTCTCCACACGACAGATGGGAACAACTATCCTTTCTATTCTTATCCTCATTTCTTTACTTCATTCTTATAAATGTATAAGGTCCAGCAGTGGAGTGACCCTACTGATTATTGAATCGAACTATGAATTGATCGTTTTTCAATAATTATTAATATTTTATTATTCATAACAATCTTCATATATTTTTATTATATGTATATAACTTAACTATATTTGTATAATTATTATTTTATATTGTTTGTTCTTTTTTGTTATTATTCATTATATCCATGTTTATTATATGTATAACATTTATTTCATTTTTTATCATTATTTTATATTGTTTATCTTTTTCTTTATTATTGTTATTCATAATATCCATGTTTATTACATGTATAACATTTATTTACTTATATTATTATTTTATATTTTCGTTTTTATTTATCTATTTATTTACTATTATTCATAGTAATATATGAATTACACAATTTGTTTATTTAAATTTATAATTATTTTATTTTCTTGTTTTTATTTATCCATTTCTTTATTCAAAATAATATTCATATATTTTATTATACGTATTAACATTTATTATTTTATTTATCTATGTCTTTATTTTTAATTATTATATCTTTAAAAGTCTTTTTAAGGCAACTTGTTCTAGGTGGTTGGTTGAGGGGGAGATTGAAGATAATAAAAAAATATAAAGTTCAAAATATTTTCTACTATTTTGCTTCTTGTAATTTAACTGCCACCATTTCTGCAATGTGCAATTTGAGCACATTTTATTTCAAGTCACATATTATGTAATCCAAAGACTTTTGACAATCAGCATAAAATTTAATCTGCATTTAGTCCAGTTATAGCTATACATTTTCTCAAAATACCTGCTAGATGCATAAATACAGCTTGTTAGAAATGTAATATATCCATCCAATTTATTCTGTATAAAGTGGACTGACATCAGCCTTCACAATACGGCTCAGAGTTTACAACGTGCATCAACCCGAGGTTAAAACTATACATTATCCATAACATTCCACTCTGAATTAAATTCATGTATTAAATCAATCGCCCTCACATGCGACTGACTGTTCTGAACTCTATCTGTGCCAATCAATAAAGATCACATGCAACTTTTAAAAAGCTGAGGTCAAAAGGTCACTGCACGTCTCTGATTTACAAACCCAGTTGCATAACCCCAAAAACTGGACGGGGAGAAACTCCAAGGATGTACGTCACTGTTTCCAAAGAGCCCTTGTTCTGCATTTATATCTATCGAACATCGGGGAGTGAGCCTTCCGAAACGCGAGCGATAAATCCAAATGGGTGCTTACATAACGCAAGCCACACAAAGACACTTACAGTTCAGCGCTAAACGAACAAGTCGTAAAGGGCAGCGACTGACCCTTTGAACCGGCCAGCTGCTTACAGCATAAAAGACACGTCTCTCATTACGAGAGCGAGCAAAATATCCGCTTTGAATCATGATGATAAGTCCGTGTCGTGCTTGTTTGGTTTTGTTTATGGCCTTCAAACATCACGCATGTATGCAGGACGCAAAGCGGATCATGTTTGCGAGGTTCAACGTTCAAATTTAATTGCAACAAGGGATTTCTCTCGCTCCGAAGGGACCGAACCCTATCTGAAGCGTCTTATCCCTGGTGTTTTGTGATGTTGGCCTCTTCTCTGATGTTGCTGGTAAACAGCAGAGATTAGCAGATGAGATGGACTAAAGTCCTCTCTGTGTAGAAACTGTAATGAGGAGAAGGACAGGACATGGACACATGTCGCATATGTGCATGTTTGATGCATCAATAATCCAAACTTATCGCATAAAAGTGTGATGTGACTGATCTGCTGGTTAGTTCAAACACATCCTCTGTTAAAGGCAAAAAACAGGAGTTCGTTGTGCATTGAGGGATTTATTTGGTGAACACGTTTCCATCGTAGTTTCTTCTCATCAGTTAAAAACATCAATTGTTTCAATTGAGCCTTCACAAACCCATCCGCTCTCACGCCACACATCATGTTCTCACGCAGTGAAAAATACATGACAACGTATGAAACAGTTTCATATTAAAATATAGTAATTTTTTAAAGAAGTTTAGTCAATGAATAGCGTCTAGTGAGTGTTTAATGTGTCGCTGTAGCTCCTCGATCATCTCTTCATACTAGTTCATTTATAGCATCAAATAAACATGAATGAACATCAGAAGGAATGTTGTTTCAAGACGTGGAAAGGACACACAATTTCTGAAGTTCACAAAAGTTACTCCTCTGACTGCTTTGTTTGATAAAATGGTGGATTCGGGGTTATGATTGGTCAGATCGCCTGTCAATCAAACTGCCGGGCATTTTTTTTTTTTTTTTTTTTTAGATATTATGAGCACCTTGTCTTTTCCATACAGAGTTTTTTAAGCAATAACTGACATGGAAACATGGAAACTTGTCATGTAAGACGTATAGTCTTGCTCAGGAAGACACAGCTGTGAACGGTCAACAGTTTCCAGATCTGCTGCTTACACAGATCCACAAATCAAGTCCTCCAATAATTAGAAATGGCCGGCGGGACTTTTATAATGACACAGTCGCCGCTTCCTCTTCTCCGGTCATGAATGTGAGGAAACGCGGCTCTGATGATCATAGTAGACACATTTGAGTGTGTTGAAGATATTCTAACGTTACTCTGAGCGTTCGCTGCAGTAAGAGATCCGTATTACAATATCATATTAATAAATGCTGGACGGCTTGTGCTGATAAATGACATGCAGTTCATTTAAAACGTATTGAATGATGGAGAAAATTCTGTATTACTGTAATTTAAAATAAAGCTTCATCTGACTATGCTACGTTAACTAACGATATTTGACAAAATAGTGTTTTTCTCTGAGGCGTGGTAAAGCATGGTACTCGCAAAACATCAAGAAAACTAGATTTAAACAATAAAACTAAACGTGTTGAGCTATATTACAATGATTAGTTTTCTGGCTGTGAATGTATCCAAAGATGTTCCCTTATAATAATAATAATAATCCTAAGAAGACATGTAATATATATTAAAGCATCATGTCCTGAATCCTTGGTTAAAATAGCGATTTTCTCACGATTTGCAGATAGTTGGGATATTTTAAGTACTCAACTGAACAATATATATAACACTGACCTAGTGGTTGTTGGATATTTTACTGCAAAAATCGTACATATCGCAGATTTAACTTTCTGAAGTTATTGAACCAATCTGAATCAAAATGAACCGATTTCAGCTGAACAATGGATGGATACTAATGTCTTTTTAGAGCGGTTTAATGCCACTGAATCATTATTTTCCTATTTAATCACTGTAAAGCTGCTTTGAAACAATCTGTATCGTATAAAGCGCTATCTAAATGGTGACTTGATCTGTAAAAAAAAGCACAGGATTAACTTTTTGGGGTTGAATCAGTCATTTAAAGTGATACATAAAATTAAATCCTGACAAAATTAACATTTCTGAAATGTTGCCTCGACAAAAATGCACTGAACAAGATTTTTGCATTTGAACATTGCTTACAACAGTTATGAGATACCAGTTCTCTTTATTTATTTATAAGTTAAGAGAACTTCAAATCTTTGACTTTTCTATTTTTTGCATTAGAGCTAAAACATCACAGCAACTCATATTTAATTTAAATATGAATATTTGCATTATTCATCGACGCGTGTGGCAGAGAGGTTCATCTCTGAAGCGGCTGCCGGATTAAACAGAACGACAGCCTGTCAGGACCTACAAACTCAGAGCATGCTGGGTAAAACACACAGGTTTCACAAATTAGAGCACATGTGGCTTCGGGGACGCTATCATACACCCAGTGGTTTGTGCTTCTTTTGGTTAACCTTTCAAGAAGGGCGGCACAGCAGACCTGCCCGAAAACTACAGGGCTGCGTTTCCCAAAATCGTCGTAAGCCTATGTGAATCGTACAATCACTGCCACCAACGGTCTCTACGATCGACTTAGCTTTTGAGAAACGCAGCCCAGATTGTCATGTGCAATTTTTGGAAAGCCATCCATACAACATGTCATGTTTGCTTCCTTTCATCATCTAAAAGCCCTAAAAAATTGCAAAAATTGTGTGCAAAAATTGCACAAATGACAAATAAGCCTGCAAATAAAAGTGAACCATCAGCAACCAAGAACTGTTTGCAATTGAGCCTTCGCAAAGACCCGCCCCCTTTAGTTACTGTTGCTACGCCCGCTCTCACGCCACACATCATGTTCTCATGCAGAGAAAAATATACCGTGACACTGACAACACGTCGACAGACAAGACAGAGCAGGTTGCTTTTGATATGAAACAGTTTTGATTTTTTAAAGAAGTTTAATCAATAAATAGCGTCTAGTGTGTGTTTAATGTGTCGATCATCTCTTCATACTAGTTCATTTATAGCATCAAATAAACATGAATGAACATCAGAAGGAATGTTGTTTAAAGATGTGATTCAAGTTCACCAACGTTAATCTACTAACTCCCCTGACCGCTTTGACGGACAAAATGATTCTGAGTTACGATTGGTCAGATCGCCTGTCAATCAAACGGTTAGCGAAGGGGCAACTGCCTTAAACGTTTCCTCACCCTCATGTTAAACACAAAAAGAGATATTTTCTTGTTGTACGGACCACTTTTATGTTGCTTTTCATCTTCTTTTTCGAGCTTGACAGCACCTGGTCACTATCATCATATGGAAAAGAGCCTAGATGTTCGTTAAACTACATTATTTTGTGTCCCAGAAAGAATGAGGGTAAGTGCACTGAAAAAAGATGGGTAGAAACAAAGACCTGAGAAAGTATTTTCTTGTAAAACACACACCAATAATTCTTTAAAGACTTTTATTTACGGGTGAACTATCCTTTAAAGTTACCCGCTCAAAAAAAGTGTATGAAAATCTCCTTAGAATGCACAAATTAAAACACCATCCAAGCGGCATGTTCAGCCGCGTTCTTGAATACGTGATTTCTCCATCATGAATCAAGCATGAGGCGTGTGGCAGGACACGGATGATTATGAACTACACCAAACACAAACGGAGAGGCTTTTGGCAGGTGGTTACATAACTGAGAGAAGAATCTGCTATATATATCAACTGCTGGTCAATGTATGAAATTAGTAAACCTTCCAACGCCATACTGTCCCAGCGCTGGTGCAGGCGTATGAGGAATGAGATTGTAATGCTTTTAATTTAACTGCAGGCCAAACCCTCCTAATTATGAGTCTGGATAACGGCTGGGACAGGCGATGAGTCGGCCCACCCAACATTCCTATGAGAGCCTATACTATTCACAGAAAATACTACATTTCTATATATAACAATCTGCATTTATGTGTCTGGTAGGTATTTTGACAAAACATAGTTTAAAAGGGTCACATCACGGAAAACAGCATTTGCCGTGTTCTTTTGGAACTCATTTGATACTTTTGTGGAAACAAATTCTGTAGAACGTCACATTTAAATCATTTAAAGGCAGAGAAGCTCATCTGAAAAGAACTTTACCAAAAAGCAACGCAGCGGAAATATACAAAAAAAAAAGAATAGCAGCTCTCAAAACGATTTATTTATTTGTTTTTATTGCCATTCCAGCATTTATAGCTATTTTAATGGTAACAAAATGTTCTGAAGAGTTCAATTCCTTTTCATGAATCAGTTCAAACTGTCAGTTTCAATTTATTGATTCAGAGCACAATGATTTTTTCTCCAAAAATGTTTACAGAAGTGCCTGCGTGGCATTTTTTCGAGTATTAAAATGTTTTACTAGCAATATATGGAGGTAAAAAATGCTGTTTATGGCTATGAATTGTTATATTGGTGCGAATAAATGACAATGACTGACTATAATTGTTTCTTTCGCTCACTTTGTTGTATAGAAAAGCATGATGTGATTATTTTTAAGTAGCTATTTTAGTACTATTTACTATTATTTTACTTCTTCTAGTCGGCAAGAACTCAATAAAAGTTTAAAAATAAAAATAAGTATAAAAATATAAAATATTAATTAAAATTTAAATGATTTAGATATATCATCCAACAAAAAAATTGGGAACTGCATGTAATTTATTGTCCTGATGCAGAAAATAGCTGATGGCCTCATTTGTCCTGCTTCCCGTCTAATTTTCCTGTCGTCTGTCTGAAACCGTGTGAATCCGAACACCGCATTTAGCAACAAACTTCCTGCAAAACATCAAATAACTTTCCCTGTCTGATGTTTCTGTTCAAATATCAACAAACTCGAGACACACAAACGGCTCGATGCTAAACTGAACCGGCTGAAATTGAGCAAGACAAAATACTTCCTCTCAGTCAAGTTCACTGTCCGTCTACTGTCTCCACACGCTGCCATTTGACTTCCTCCTGTCAACCAACCCAGGACTCCAGCGAAACAAAAGCAGTTTACGTGCTGCAAGTGTGTGTGTGTGTGTGTGTGTGTGTGCAAGACAGGAGAATGTGAGTGACTTGAATGAGAATGTTAAAAAGACCAGAAATAAATGAGAGCTTGGGTCAGTTTATAAGAAAACCAGTGCCAGACCATAACCGCAATTCAGCCAAATTCAGTCGAGTCAACATGAAACTACTTTAAAGCATGTTCCTGCTCTTAATGCAAATGATTTACTGCTAAGTGTAAAACGTTGGTCTTCTTAACCTTTCATCAAAATGTAACTTTTGAAATAAAATCAGTGCTTTTTCTTGCTGAATATCCTATGCAAACTAACTGGAGGTTGCTCATTCATACCTCAATAGACTTAATGGAGTTCTCAGTTGTTTTATTCAAATATCAACTTTATCCCCAGTGCCCCAGATGGAGAAACACTGCCCGCAAAGTTGATGCTTAATTTAACTGGAACCTATAAAGCCCCTTTTACAAGATGTAATATAAGTCTCTGGTGTCTCCAGAATGTGTCTGTGAAGTTTCAGCACAAAATACCCCACAAATCATTTACTATTGTCAAATTTGCCCAAAAAACAAGCCATTTTTGTGTGTGTCCCTTTAAATGCAAATCAGCTGCTGCTCCAGAAGAGGGCGGAGCTTTAACAGCTCAACAACAACAAAGCTGGAGAATCTCACGCAGACAAAATGAGGAAAGTGTTCAAAACTGATGGAGAGACTCAGGAAGACGTTTCAGAGCGGTTAGTGGTGTGGAGTTGATCAACTCGTCACTAGCATGTGTCGTCATGTTCGTCTTTTTTCCTCGAATCGACCCTCGTTTGTGAAGCAGTCCGGCGTAAAATGACGGCATCAACAACACCCGACTACAACAACTCTTCCTCTTCTCTAAAGCAGCCCAACATGGCCCCGCCCCCTTAGTTGAGCATTCTAGGGGGCGGGGTTTATGTAAATGTTAGGGTTTGTGATGTCACTAACCTAGGAAGAAGCTCGCTGTGGTCTCTACCAGCCGTTTGTTGTAGTCCTTAAAAAAGTGATTTCTGTAAAAGAAAATATCTTTCTTCGCATTGAACTTCATGCTCATACAGCAACATTACACACTAACTAAAGTTAAAAAAGGGAAATCATTAAACAGCGGACATCAACATTAAAGTTCACCATGAAATCAAACAGTCACAAACCGCCGGACATGACAAACTCCTGCAGTGAGATGCTGCAAACACTGAACAGTGATACTGGATCATAAAGACTGAAAAAACTGCTGTATGAAACGACTGAGCAGAACCGGCTTTTGCAATTCGGAAGCCCGTTAATCTCTGTTATATCATATTTCACTCTTAATAGTCTATTTATAAATGCATTCCATCTCTTTAACCAGAAGTATCGTTACGATCGCAACCAAAAACAGCCTTCGATCTTCGTCCCTCGGCTAGAATGAAATGATAAACCGCCAGCCAGTAAGTGGCGGCAAATCATTGTCTTAACGAGTTGAGTCATTGAATCATTGAATCAACCAATTCATTCAAAATGGCTGATTCATTCAGGGACAAAGCAGAAGTCACTGAGTGAGTCGTCAAGTCATTCATTAGAACGAGGATTCATTCAGTAACGAAACTGAAACGGCGCTTCTCTGAGACGCGCAGCGGCTCTACTGTTTGGATATATTTTCATTGGCAAAACAGACACGTCTTTCGCGTCTAAAATTTAATTGTAAATGAATTGTTGTATAAAATCAATACCACATTAGCAAACGTGTTGACATTCGGGAAAACAGCACTTTTGGTTATGTGATATTGCTTATAAATCTTATACAGAAACTTTTTTTTGCATCTTGGTTTTAGGAAGCATTTCTATTAACTTTGGTGGCATTTTTGCGCCTATTAATTTCTGTCCCTGGTGTGTGTGCGCTGCATGATGGCGGGGGCAAGCGGCTGTTGCGAGGCCGTTTTAAGTGAAAAGGGTGAAACATTGCAAAGGATAGTGATACTGATTGAGTCTTGATCAGTATAGTCCTTCCTGTTATTCTGAAAGTGACGAGCACAGAGGAGAAAAGACACCGGACGGCCTGAAAAACAACAGCCAAGCTTTCTGTGCATCATCCCGTTCAAATAAAAGTTTTATTATGCAGAGATTGAGACGGACTTTACAAGCATTCTTCACTGGACACCTAAAACTCTGTGTGTGAGTCACGAGTAAAACAAAAGGCAACAATAAAATGCAAGATCAAGATTACCATTACTGAGCTCGTAATGACACTAAAAAGGGACAAAGTGGAAAACATAGACAGTAGTATCAGACTACACAAAAAAAGTTACAAGAATTCAACAGACACTGCATCTGGAAATAATCTTGTACATGTGCGTCTGTCTTCACTTCCCTCTGATCACATGCCATGATCGACATCCTCATGCAAACGTCTCAAACAATCAGATCAGAGCAGCAGAAACTGAGCTGATGGACTTGAACTGAGAAATACATCAGTAGCGCTGGTTAAAAAGGTAAGCATCACTATTACTCTTATCAAGGGTTAGTGATCTGAACAATCCCCTTTAATTAATATCAATCCTCTAAAGACATAAATTCCTCAAATCATACAGAAAGCATTCAAGTAGCAACCTTCCTGCAGCAAAAAAGCATCTTAGCAACGCCCTGGCAATCACCCACAACACTTTAAAGTTGTTACTTTAGAACCATGCAGCAAAAAAGCATCTTAACAACGCCCTGGCAACCACCCACAACACTTTAAAATTGTTACTTTAGAACCATGCAGCAAAAAAGCATCTTAGCAACGCCCTGGCAACCACCCACAACACTTTAAAATTGTTACTTTAGAACCATGCAGCAAAAAAGCATCTTAACAACGCCCTGGCAACCACCCACAACACTTTAAAATTGTTACTTTAGAACCCTGCAGCAAAAAACTATCTAAGCAACGCCCTGGAAACCACCCACAACACTTTAAAATTGTTACTTTAGAACCCTGCAGCAAAAAAGCATCTTAACAACGCCCTGGCAACCACCCACAACACTTTAAAATTGTTACTTTAGAACCATGCAGCAAAAAAGCATCTTAACAACGCCCTGGCAACCACCCACAACACTTTAAAATTGTTACTTTAGAACCATGCAGCAAAAAAGCATCTTAGCAACGCCCTGGCAACCACCCACAACACTTTAAAATTGTTACTTTAGAACCATGCAGCAAAAAAGCATCTTAACAACGCCCTGGCAACCACCCACAACACTTTAAAATTGTTACTTTAGAACCCTGCAGCAAAAAACTATCTAAGCAACGCCCTGGAAACCACCCACAACACTTTAAAATTGTTACTTTAGAACCCTGCAGCAAAAAAGCATCTTAACAACGCCCTGGCAACCACCCACAACACTTTAAAATAGTTACTTTAGAACCATGCAGCAAAAAAGCATCTTAACAACGCCCTGGCAACCACCCACAACACTTTAAAATTGTTACTTTAGAACCCTGCAGCAAAAAAGCATCTTAGCAACGCCCTGGCAACCACCCACAACACTGTAAAATTGTTACTTTAGAACCCTGCAGCAAAAAAAGCATCTTAACCGCCCTGGCAACCACCCACAACACTTTAAAATTGTTACTTTAGAATCCTGCAGGAAAAAGGAACTTAGCAACGCCCTGGCAACCACCCACAACACTTTAAAATTGTTACTTTATAACCATGCAACAAAATAGCATCTTAGCAACGCCCTGCCAACCACCCACAACACTGTAAAATTGTTACTTTAGAACCCTGCAGGAAAAAGGAACTTAGCAACGCCCTGGCAACCACCCACAACACTTTAAAATTGTTACTTTAGAATCCTGCAGGAAAAAGGAACTTAGCAACGCCCTGGCAACCACCCACAACACTTTAAAATTGTTACTTTATAACCATGCAACAAAATAGCATCTTAGCAACGCCCTGCCAACCACCCACAACACTTTAAAATTGTTACTTTAGAACCCTGCAGCAAAAAAGCATCTTAGCAACGCCCTGGCAACCACCCACAACACTTGAATTGTTACTTTAGAACCCATGTTTAGAACGGTTTAGAAAAGCTTCTTGACAATAAAAATTATTTATACAGCATAAAAAATGTCATTACTTGAAATTAAATAAAACATTAACAGACATGAAATAAATAAAATACAAAAACGTACACTTTAAATTTTATTTAAGCAAGTTAACAAGGTAAATTCTTATTTTCAGTCATTTTAACTTGATGTACTAAATAATTTTTTTTTAACTAGACACACAAACAAATAAAACGACAAGCGCGCAATAAAATAAACTTTAATTACAATTAAAATGAACACAGAAAATGTAAAAAAAAATAAAAAATAAAACCTAATTCAAAATATGAATAAAAACTATAAATAATATCGAAATTATACTAAATAGAGCAAATAACTTTTCATTTTAAGACCGTAGCAGAGCAACAAGCACTATGGTGATAGCAATATAGTCCATCAGATGGCAATATCACAGTACTTTGATATATACCATGGTATTTACATTAAAATATGGTAGTTCTCTGGTCCTATTTAGGACTTTCTGCAGGTGTAGTGCCATTGTGTTCTTTTAAATGGGTCATGAATATGGTATTATCATCTGACATAGTTTGTAAGCCATCCAGAACAGCATGAATGATGAAATGATGAAGTTACTCGTGTTTTACCTGGAAGAAGCAGCAGTGAAGTCTCCTCCATCCAGCAGTCGGATCTTACAGAACAAAACCCCGTTGACAAACGGCACGGCTGTCAGCTCCTCCAGAGTGACATGAGTCTGAAACTTAAACTTCTTCTTCTTTACTAGAAACGCCATGAACTCGAGCTGAATGGTTTAAATCTCGACAGAAATCCAATGTTGAACGCTGTGGAGAGCTTTTAATCTGGCAGTGGAAACTCTCTCCGAGGGATCATGTTTTCATTGATCATCTGTGAGGGGGGAAAAAAACACAAATCACAACTAACATGAGAACAGATGAACACTAACATATCAACAAATCTGTAAACGTGCATTTTAAGCGCATAATTCATTATCACTGAGGGACAAAACGTTGTTCTTGGCAGGTTTGTTTAGTTCACACACCCACGAACAAACAAACGCCTCAGATTTTCTCTCGCGCAGCGGCGGCGCGCGAATTAACGGTCAACCTTTCAAACATTACAAACGTTGACGCTGATCGCGTGAACTCACGTCTTCAGTGTTTATTGTCTGTCCGGTGTGTCTCTGTGTTTGGATGTGATTCTGTCCCCCGGATCACTGCGTGTTTAGTTTTTCTACAGGGATTATGAAGTACCGCCCTTCATATCTCTCTCTCTCTCTCTCTCTCTCTCTCTCTCTCTCTCTCTCTCTCTCTCTCTCTCTCTCTCTCTCTCTCTCTCTCTCGCACATATTGATCTCTCTCAGGCCATTTTTTTTTAATATTTAAATATACAGATAAATTTAATCCTAAAAAATAGCCAATATTTAACGCGATTAATCGCATCTAACTTAAAAGTATTTGTTTATGTAATGTGTGACTAAAAATTATGTGTTTGCGTGCGTGTGTGTGTGTGTGTGTGTATGTATATGTATAAAAATAGATGTGATTAATCGATTTGAAAGCACTATGTATATATTTCTCAATCCCGATAGATCATTGATAGCACATTTTCATTCCCAATATACACACATATATATATATATAGACACACAATACACACACATATATACTCATATATACATATGTTTGTACATATATGTGTGAGTGTGTGTATATATATATATATATATGTGTGTGTGTGTGTGTGTATGCATCTATATTGTGAATTTAAATGTGATTATCTATATATCTGTAGATTACATTTATATGTATATTTATACACACACACACACACACAAACGTTTGTTAGATGTGATTAATCGATTTCACAGCAATTGTTTTATATTTCTCGATCCCGATAGATCGCTCGATAGCACATTTTCATTCCTAATATACATATACATATATATAGACACATACATACTTATATATACATACATATAAACATACATACATATACTGTATATACACACACACACACATATATACTCATATATACATATATATTCATACGTATATATATATATATATATATATATATATATATAAATGTGTGTATGCATCTATATTGTGAATGAAAATGTGATTATGTATGTGTACATTACATATATGTTTATATATATATATATATATATATATATATATATATATATATATATACACACACACACACAAATATATAAACACAGAATGTACACACACACACGAGGTTGGGGGGTAACGAAATACAAGTAATTTTTTGTTTGTGAGTCATTTTATTATTCACTCGTCACTGCAACTTTTTCTCACAATTTTTTTCCCCCTCACAATTCTGACTTCTTTTTCTCAGAATTACGAGATAAAAAGTCAGATTTTGGAGATAAAAACTTGCAATACTAACTTTTTTTTTGCAATTGTGAATTTAGTATGTGAGTTTATATCTCATAATTTTGACTTTTCTCAATATTGTGAGTTTATATCTCATAATTTTGACTTTTCTCAATATTGTGAGTTTATATCTCATAATTCTGACTTTTCTCAATATTGTGAGTTTATATCTCATAATTTTGACTTTTCTCAATATTGTCAGTTTATATCTCATAATTCTGACTTTTCTCAATATTGTGAGTTTATATCTCATAATTTTGACTTTTCTCAATATTGTGAGTTTATATCTCATAATTCTGACTTTATAACTCACAATTGCAACTTTATATCACGCAATTCTGAGGGAAAAAGTCAGAATTGTGAGATAAAAACTTGCAATTTCCTTTTTTGTGTTTGTTCCACACTTATTAGTATTCCAAAGTATTCTAAAGTATTTAGATTAAGTTACTAAACTTGAGTAATGTAACGAAATACGTAAGAATACTCTATTGGGTTGAGATCTGGTGACTGTCGGGCCATTTTAGTACAGTGAACTAATTGTCATGTTCAAGAAACCAGTTTGAAATGATTCGAGCTTTGTGACATGGTGCATTATCCTGCTGGAAGTAGCCATCAGAGGATGGGTACATGGTGGTCATGAAGGGATGGACATGGTAAGAAACAATGCTCAGGTAGGCCGTGGCATTTAAACGATGCCCAGTTGGCACTAAGAGGCCTAAAGTGTGCCAAGAAAACACCCCCACACCATTATACCACCACCACCAGCCTACACAGAGGTAACAAGGCATGATGGATCCATGTTCTCATTCTGTTTACGCCAAATTCTGACTCGACCATCTGAATGTCTCAACAGAAATCGAGACTCATCAGACCAGGCAACATTTTTCCAGTCTTCAACTGTCCAATTTTATTGAGCTTGTGCAAATTGTAGCCTCTTTTTCCTATTTGTAGTGGAGATGAGTGGTACCCGGTGGGCTCTTCTGCTGTTGTAGCCCATCCGCCTCAAGATTATGCGTGTTGTGGCTTCACAAATGCTTTGCTGCAGACCTCGGTTGTAACGAGTGGTTATTTCAGTCCAAGTTGCTCTTCTATCAGCTTCATTCTCCTCTGACCTCCAGCATCAACAAGGCATTTTCTCCCACAGGACTGCCGCATACTGGATGTTTTTCCCTTTTCACACCATTCTTTGTAAACCCTAGAAATGGTTGTGCGTGAAAATCCCAGTAACTGAGCAGATCGTGAAATACTCAGACCAGCCCATCCGGCACCAACAACCATGCCACGCTCAAAATGGCTTAAATCACCTTTCTTTCCCATTCTGACATTCAGTTTGGAGTTCAGGAGATTGTCTTGACCAGGACCACACCCCTAAATGCATTGAAGCAACTGCCATGTGATTGGTGGATCAGATAATTGCGTTAATGAGAAATTGAACAGGTGTTCCAAATAATCCTTTAGGTGAGTGTATATAGTTTAGTGATTGAATGGCGACACCTTGTGGTCAGAATATTTCTTTCGCTTACAGCATGATTTTGCCTCATGGATATTATTATTAAATATATATATATATATATATATATATATATATAGAGAGAGAGAGAGAGAGAGAGAGAGAGGAGAGAGAGAGAGAGAGAGAGAGAGAGTTCTAAATGAATGAATGAATTAAATGGATTGAACAATGAATTAAAAAATTCTCCCAATCAGAATCCGTTCTGGACAAAACCAAAACATGAGACAGAGCCGTCTACCATAATGTTTTTATCTTCTGCTTATCAAGGCTGCATTTATTTACAGAAAAACGGGTACGTTTTGAAATATTATTACAGTTTAAAATAACAGCATCATTCCTCCAGTCTTCAGTGTCACATGATCCTTCAGAAATCATTCTGATATGATGATCAAACATTTATTATTATTATTATTATTATTATTATTATTAGCTTTTTTAAACCTGAAATCTTCTGTAACATTACAGATGTCTTTTCTGTCCCTTCTGTAGCTGATTCCCTTTTCTTGTTCTCTTTTGTTGAGCGATATAAATGAAAACACTCTTTTGCTGTAATTTGCCGTGGTTGTTGGGGTTATTGTAGCCATTCTGGGCCTTTTCTCTGTTGAACATTCCTTCACCACCAATCTTCTGTTTCTGTTGCAATCCTCTCCCAGACTAACAATCAGTTTTATATGTCCTTGCTGAATGACAGTATTCATTTGTTTAAATAAATCTTACTGAACCCAAACTCTTGACAGCAGTGTATGTCTCGTTCTACAGTGATTGCATTGATTTGTATTTTCTGGGAGGTTCGGGAGGTCTGATGGTGAGCAGGCTTTCTGGCTCTGTTTGGGTCCAGTCTGGTATCGTTGGCCATGGGTTGGGCTGTGCTCAACCTGCTATCAGGAATAGATCACCTCCTTTCATGTGCAGCGATCCTCCAGGTTTTGTGCAGTTTACCTCCGCTGGAAATGATTCTGACAACAGTTACACCTGTCCTGCTCCTAATTCTCCTCCTACTTCTCTTCCTTCTCCTACTTCTCCTCCTACATCTCTTCCTTCTCCTCCTACATCTCTTCCTTCTCCTAATTCTCCTCTTCCTTCTCCTCCTACTTCTCTTCCTTCTCCTACTTCTCCTCCTACATCTCTTCCTTCTCCTCCCACATCTCTTCCTTCTCCTAATTCTCCTCTTCCTTCTCCTCCTACATCTCTTCCTTCTCCTCCTACTTCTCCTCCTACATCTCTTCCTTCTCCTCCTACATCTCTTTCCTTCTCCTAATTCTCCTCTTCCTTCTCCTCTTCCTTCTCCTCCTACATCTCTTCCTTCTCCTCCTACTTCTCCTCCTACATCTCTTCCTTCTCCTCCTACATCTCTTCCTTCTCCTAATTCTCCTCTTCCTTCTCCTCCTACTTCTCCTCCTACATCTCTTCCTTCTCCTCCTACATCTCTTCCTTCTCCTAATTCTCCTCTTCCTTCTCCTCCTACTTCTCTTCCTTCTCCTACTTCTCCTCCTACATCTCTTCCTTCTCCTCCCACATCTCTTCCTTCTCCTAATTCTCCTCTTCCTTCTCCTCCTACATCTCTTCCTTCTCCTCCTACTTCTCCTCCTACATCTCTTCCTTCTCCTCCTACATCTCTTCCTTCTCCTAATTCTCCTCTTCCTTCTCCTCTTCCTTCTCCTCCTACATCTCTTCCTTCTCCTCCTACTTCTCCTCCTACATCTCTTCCTTCTCCTCCTACATCTCTTCCTTCTCCTAATTATCCTCTTCCTTCTCCTCCTACTTCTCCTCCTACATCTCTTCCTTCTCCTCCTACATCTCTTCCTTCTCCTAATTCTCCTCTTCCTTCTCCTCCTACTTCTCTTCCTTCTCCTACTTCTCCTCCTACATCTCTTCCTTCTCCTCCCACATCTCTTCCTTCTCCTAATTCTCCTCTTCCTTCTCCTCCTACATCTCTTCCTTCTCCTCCTACTTCTCCTCCTACATCTCTTCCTTCTCCTCCTACATCTCTTCCTTCTCCTAATTCTCCTCTTCCTTCTCCTCTTCCTTCTCCTCCTACATCTCTTCCTTCTCCTCCTACTTCTCCTCCTACATCTCTTCCTTCTCCTCCTACATCTCTTCCTTCTCCTAATTCTCCTCTTCCTTCTCCTCCTACTTCTCCTCCTACATCTCTTCCTTCTCCTCCTACATCTCTTCCTTCTCCTAATTCTCCTCTTCCTTCTCCTCCTACATCTCTTCCTTCTCCTCCTACTTCTCCTCCTACATCTCTTCCTTCTCCTCCTACTTCTCTTCCTTCTCCTAATTCTCCTCTTCCTTCTCCTCCTACTTCTCCTCCTACATCTCTTCCTTCTCCTCCTACATCTCTTCCTTCTCCTAATTCTCCTCTTCCTTCTCCTCTTCCTTCTCCTCCTACTTCTCCTCCTACATCTCTTCCTTCTCCTCCTACATCTCTTCCTTCTCCTAATTCTCCTCTTCCTTCTCCTCCTACATCTCTTCCTTCTCCTCCTACATCTCTTCCTTCTCCTAATTCTCCTCTTCCTTCTCCTCCTACATCTCTTCCTTCTCCTCCTACTTCTCCTCCTACATCTCTTCCTTCTCCTCCTACATCTCTTCCTTCTCCTCCTACTTCTCTTCCTTCTCCTAATTCTCCTCTTCCTTCTCCTCTTCCTTCTCCTCCTACATCTCTTCCTTCTCCTCCTACTTCTCCTCCTACATCTCTTCCTTCTCCTCCTACTTCTCCTCCTACATCTCTTCCTTCTACTCCTACTTCTCTTCCTTCTCCTAATTCTCCTCTTCCTTCTCCTCCTACATCTCTTCCTTCTCCTCCTACTTCTCCTCCTACATCTCTTCCTTCTCCTCCTACATCTCTTCCTTCTCCTAATTCTCCTCTTCCTTCTCCTCTTCCTTCTCCTCCTACATCTCTTCCTTCTCCTCCTACTTCTCCTCCTACATCTCTTCCTTCTCCTCCTACATCTCTTCCTTCTCCTAATTCTCCTCTTCCTTCTCCTCCTACTTCTCCTCCTACATCTCTTCCTTCTCCTCCTACATCTCTTCCTTCTCCTAATTCTCCTCTTCCTTCTCCTCCTACATCTCTTCCTTCTCCTCCTACTTCTCTTCCTTCTCCTAATTCTCCTCTTCCTTCTCCTCCTACTTCTCCTCCTACATCTCTTCCTTCTCCTAATTCTCCTCTTCCTTCTCCTCCTACTTCTCCTCCTACATCTCTTCCTTCTCCTCCTACATCTCTTCCTTCTCCTAATTCTCCTCTTCCTTCTCCTCCTACATCTCTTCCTTCTCCTCCTACATCTCTTCCTTCTCCTAATTCTCCTCTTCCTTCTCCTCCTACATCTCTTCCTTCTCCTCCTACTTCTCCTCCTACATCTCTTCCTTCTCCTCCTACATCTCTTCCTTCTCCTCCTACTTCTCTTCCTTCTCCTAATTCTCCTCTTCCTTCTCCTCTTCCTTCTCCTCCTACATCTCTTCCTTCTCCTCCTACTTCTCCTCCTACATCTCTTCCTTCTCCTCCTACTTCTCCTCCTACATCTCTTCCTTCTACTCCTACTTCTCTTCCTTCTCCTAATTCTCCACTTCCTTCTCCTCCTACTTCTCCTCCTACATCTCTTCCTTCTCCTCCTACATCTCTTCCTTCTCCTAATTCTCCTCTTCCTTCTCCTCTTCCTTCTCCTCCTACATCTCTTCCTTCTCCTCCTACTTCTCCTCCTACATCTCTTCCTTCTCCTCCTACATCTCTTCCTTCTCCTCCTACATCTCTTCCTTCTCCTAATTCTCCTCTTCCTTCTCCTAATTATCCTCTTCCTTCTCCTCCTACATCTCTTCCTTCTCCTCCTACTTCTCCTCCTACATCTCTTCCTTCTCCTCCTACATCTCTTCCTTCTCCTAATTCTCCTCTTCCTTCTCCTCCTACATCTCTTCCTTCTCCTAATTCTCCTCTTCCTTCTCCTCCTACATCTCTTCCTTCTCCTCCTACTTCTCCTACTACATCTCTTCCTTCTCCTCCTACATCTCTTCCTTCTCCTAATTCTCCTCTTCCTTCTCCTCTTCCTTCTCCTCCTACATCTCTTCCTTCTCCTCCTACTTCTCCTCCTACATCTCTTCCTTCTCCTCCTACATCTCTTCCTTCTCCTCCTACTTCTCTTCCTTCTCCTAATTCTCCTCCTACTTCTCTACATCCTTCCTCAACAATTCAATCTTTGCTATCATTTTTTATGTTGCTCATGGCAATGCCTTTCTTATTTAAAATGTAAAGATGATGCGTCACTAAAGAGAACTCAAAAGTTTTTTTTTTGTTTTTTTTTATTCGGCAAGAATGCATCAAAAGTGACAGTTAAGAAATGTATATTGTTACAAAAAACAATTCTATTTCATATTAATGGTTTTTCAAATGTTCTTTTAATTTTTCTATTCATCAAATAATGGCTGCTGAAAATTCATCTTTGCCATCGCATGAATAAATGACATTTTAAAATATATTACAATAGAAATCAGTGATTTTAATATTTCACAATATCACTGTCTTACTGTATTTTTGATCAAATAAATGCTTTGCTGAGCGGTAAAGTCAGAATTGTGAGATAAAAACTCATAATGACCTTTTTTGTGTTTGTTCCACACTTATTAGTATTCCAAAGTATTCTAAAGTATTGAGATTAAGTCACTAAACTTGAGTAATGTAACGAAATACATTACAAATGACTTTTTAAAGCACGTATTTTATAATCTGTAGTGAAATACATTTTAAAAGTAACCTACCCTGCCCTGTGTATGGGCAGTTTTTTACACACACACACACACACCAAACTAATGATAACTTCATAACAACCTGATTTAATTCATCACATTAAATCAAGACAAACAAGATTTAGTTCTGTGAGTTTATTATATCACTGAATATTAGATGTTCTCTGTAAATAATGAACTGAGTTCTTCATATGTATTTGATTTCAGATCTACTCATAAGATGTTAATAAGGTTTATATGTGAGAGAAACAGTCGATATAAGAGAACAGGCTGCCTGAGAGTTCTAAATGACGTCACAGTGAGAGCGCTGCTTCATTAACATACGTCACAGTGAGAGCGCTGCTTCATTAACAAGCAAAGAACGTTTGGATCTGCGTGACGTCACTGCAGGAATACTATAAAAGGCCGGATTTCTCTCTCAAACTCAGTCTCAGGACTCGCGCACTCATCGGCGTTTCTTCAGCTCTGGCGCCCCCTGCAGGGTTGTGGTGGGCGGGTGCAGGGGCTCGACAGCGCCGCAGATGGTGGATGTGGTGGAGTGTGTGGTGTGGTGGGGGTGTGACACGGTGATTGACAAAAGGAGGACGGGGTGGTTATTCTCTCCAATTAAATGAGCAGTAATGGTTTATAGCACCCCACCCCCACCCCGCCCTTCAGATTAATGCTTGTTAATCACTGTTTACACCTGCTATAAACCTTATTAATAGAACAATAGTTGTTTAATAATAATAATTTAATACATTCCGTTTTTACATTTAATTAATTGGTATTTTGGATTTAAATATTTCCTTAATATTTTAAGATGTAGCTTCTGGGAAAAGGCTTTTTGAAGACCAAATCTTGGCTTTTATAAAGAAAATTACTTTCAAATAAAGCATTTTCATATTGCATATATTTTTTTCATATTTAAATTTTTGATTTGAAATTGGTAAATAATCACATTCAGAAATAAACTCTTTATGTTCCAGTCGATTTCACAATGACTGATTTCTCTCTTTTCATGTTGGAATGAAGTAAAAATTTGACAGATTATTGTAAATCTGGCATTTTGCAAGCTGTTAGCAGTAAAGAGAAAAAAAGTATAAGAGTAGTAACCATAATCTGGATGTCACGTGTTCATGTACACAAAAAAAGCAGGAAGCTTCAATTTTATTATTTATCACTGATTGATGACAGAACGTCTTCACGGAGGTTCCAGACAGTTTGTTTTATGACGCTGACGATCATGTGATTTAAATCAGACTGTGTGCCTATAAACTGAGTTCTGATCAACATCTGATTAAAGCTCTGTGATGAATAAAGTCAGATTTTCAGTTAAATATTAAGTGTATTTGAATTTACATTGTTCCCACTTAATGCTGCGGCCTTCAGGTTTTTATAGAGAGAGTCTATAGATGATAATATACACTCACCTAAAGGATTATTAGGAACACCTGTTTCTCATTAATGCAATTATCTAATCAACCAATCACATGGCAGTTGCTTCAATGCATTTAGGGGTGTGGTCCTGGTCAAGACAATCTCCTGAACTCCAAACTGAATGTCAGAATGGGAAAGAAAGGGGATTTAAGCCATTTTGAGCGTGGCATGGTTGTTGGTGACGGACGGGCTGGTCTGAGTATTTCACAATCTGCTCAGTTACTGGGATTTTCACACACAACCATTTCTAGGGTTTACAAAAATAACTGTGATGTTCAACACGTTATGTAATCACGCTGGAAAGGTCATACGTGACTGCAGTAGGGCGAAAAACCAACTTCAAAATTGTCTGATGTTGTTTTAAAACCCTTTTTTTTTCATGTAAAGGCCGTTGGACTTAGTTTTTGCACTTTCACTTTGTAAACACTGGATCGGTACTTCCGCCTATGTCACGTGACCTTTCCAACATGATTGCATAACGCGTGGAGCATCACAGAGCAGAGCAAGACGAGCATTTGTGGTTAAAAAGTATATAATTTTTATTTTTATAGAAAATGTCCGATGGTTTCTGTAGATCAGACTCTTATTCCTCGTCTGGGATCATGTAGAGTCTTTGAAACTGACATTTGGACTCGTTTAACCCCATTGAAGTCCACTATATGGAGAAAAATCCTGGAATGTTTTCCTCAAAAACCTTCATTTCTTTTCCACTGAAGAAAGAAAGACATAAACATTTTGGATGACATGGAGGAGAGCAAATTATCAGACAATTTGAATTCTGAAATGAACTAATCCTTGACTGATTTTGGTTAGGGAAAGAACTACAATCCCATGAAGCATTGTGAACTGCATAATCAAATTAAAAGCGACGGAGGAATATAAAACTACTCATTTACAAATGTTGATTATATGTGAAACGATAGATTTCAATTTATTGCAAAAAAACACAAGTTTTATATATATATGTATATATACACATACACAAACATTTCAGTATTTTGAGAGTGTAGGGAGGGACTATTACATCATTCGCAGTGGTGGAGCTAAAGAGACATTTCAGAGCATGTTGCTTTTTTGCTTGGTGTAATTTTCTACGCAGCATCATGTAGTTTTTCACCAGGAATTTCTCTATTAAACACGATTATTTTAAAAAAATAAGTTGAACAGAAGATCACAGTAATATTTTATTGAAAGGTTTATAGGTTATCATTCAAAATGGAGAAAATAATAAATGCACTCTATAGCGAACCAGGACCATCCAAACCAATCCCCACGGACAAACTCAAGCCCAACTTACTTTTATTTGTTCTTGTCCGTTTCACTTGTAAATGTACGTCTATCACAACTTCCGTTTCATGTCGACTTTAACGCATTAAAAACAGAAATGTGTCTTAGATGAAGATCCTGTGTAAAACTAGAAGCGTACCTTCGAGAGGTTTGATCTCACACGGAGGGATTTTTATTGTTTTGGTTGTTGACAGAATTTTCTGATTTATGAAGTGGTGAAAAGAGAATCCTTATTAAATACGTAAACAAAATAAAATAATAACGCTTACATTTCTCTTCTTGAAAGTTATCCAATTGTTGGGTAAATTTGCATGGGTTATTCTTCATAAATTATCGACCAAAAGTAACTAAAGGAAAAAGGTTACATTAAAAACAGCCATTTTTAACATTCGATGTTTAATCCACTATTGTTTTATGTAGAATGTTATATAAGATATAACGATATAAGAACAGGCTGCCTGAGAGTTCTAAATGACGTCACAGTGAGAGCGCTGCTTCATTAACATACGTCACAGTGAGAGCGCTGCTTCATTAACAAGCAAAGAACGTTTGGATCTGCGTGACGTCACTGCAGGAATACTATAAAAGGCCGGATTTCTCTCTCAAACTCAGTCTCAGGACTCACGCACTCATCGGCGTTTCTTCAGCTCTGGCGCCCCCTGCAGGGTTGTGGTGGGCGGGTGCAGGGGGCTCGACAGCGCCGCAGATGGTGGATGTGGTGGAGTGTGTGGTGTGGTGGGGGTGTGACACGGTGATTGACAAAAGGAGGACGGGGTGGTTATTCTCGTCCAATTAAATGAGCAGTAATGGTTTATAGCACCCCACCCCCACCCCGCCCTTCAGATTAATGCTTGTTAATCACTGTTTACACCTGCTATAAACCTTATTAATAGAACAATAGTTGTTTAATAATAATAATTTAATACATTCCGTTTTTACATTTAATTAATTGATATTTTGGATTTAAATATTTCCTTAATATTTTAAGATGTAGCTTCTGGGAAAAGGCTTTTTGAAGACCAAATCTTGTCTTTTATAAAGAAAATTACTTTCAAATAAAGCATTTTCATATTGCATATATTTTTTTCATATTTAAATTTTTGATTTGAAATTGGTAAATAATCACATTCAGAAATAAACTCTTTATGTTCCAGTCGATTTCACAATGACTGATTTCTCTCTTTTCATGTTGGAATGAAGTAAAAATTTGACAGATTATTGTAAATCTGGCATTTTGCAAGCTGTTAGCAGTAAAGAGAAAAAAAGTATAAGAGTAGTAACCATAATCTGGATGTCACGTGTTCATGTACACAAAAAAAGCAGGAAGCTTCAATTTTATTATTTATCACTGATTGATGACAGAACGTCTTCACGGAGGTTCCAGACAGTTTGTTTTATGACGCTGACGATCATGTGATTTAAATCAGACTGTGTGCCTATAAACTGAGTTCTGATCAACATCTGATTAAAGCTCTGTGATGAATAAAGTCAGATTTTCAGTTAAATATTAAGTGTATTTGAATTTACATTGTTCCCACTTAATGCTGCGGCCTTCAGGTTTTTATAGAGAGAGTCTATAGATGATAATATACACTCACCTAAAGGATTATTAGGAACACCTGTTTCTCATTAATGCAATTATCTAATCAACCAATCACATGGCAGTTGCTTCAATGCATTTAGGGTGTGGTCCTGGTCAAGACAATCTCCTGAACTCCAAACTGAATGTCAGAATGGGAAAGAAAGGGATTTAAAGCCATTTTGAGCGTGGCATGGTTGTTGGTGACGGACGGGCCGGTCTGAGTATTTCACAATCTGCTCAGTTACTGGGATTTTCACACACAACCATTTCTAGGGTTTACAAAATAACTGTGATGTTCAACACGTTATGTAATCACGCTGGAAAGGTCATACGTGACTGCAGTAGGGCGAAAAACCAACTTCAAAATTGTCTGATGTTGTTTTACCCTTTTTTTTTCATGTAAAGGCCGTTGGACTTAGTTTTTGCACTTTCACTTTGTAAACACTGGATCGGTACTTCCGCCTATGTCACGTGACCTTTCCAACATGATTGCATAACGCGTGGAGCATCACAGAGCAGAGCAAGACGAGCATTTGTGGTTAAAAAGTATATAATTTTTATTTTTATAGAAAATGTCCGATGGTTTCTGTAGATCAGACTCTTATTCCTCGTCTGGGATCATGTAGAGTCTTTGAAACTGACATTTGGACTCGTTGAACCCCATTGAAGTCCACTATATGGAGAAAAATCCTGGAATGTTTTCCTCAAAAACCTTCATTTCTTTTCCACTGAAGAAAGAAAGACATAAACATTTTGGATGACATGGAGGAGAGCAAATTATCAGACAATTTGAATTCTGAAATGAACTAATCCTTGACTGATTTTGGTTAGGGAAAGAACTACAATCCCATGAAGCATTGTGAACTGCATAATCAAATTAAAAGCGACGGAGGAATATAAAACTACTCATTTACAAATGTTGATTATATGTGAAACGATAGATTTCAATTTATTGCAAAAAAACACAAGTTTTATATATATATGTATATATACACATACACAAACATTTCAGTATTTTGAGAGTGTAGGGAGGGACTATTACATCATTCGCAGTGGGTGGAGCTAAAGAGACATTTCAGAGCATGTTGCTTTTTTGCTTGGTGTAATTTTCTACGCAGCATCATGTAGTTTTTCACCAGGAATTTCTCTATTAAACACGATTATTTTAAAAAAATAAGTTGAACAGAAGATCACAGTAATATTTTATTGAAAGGTTTATAGGTTATCATTCAAAATGGAGAAAATAATAAATGCACTCTATAGCGAACCAGGACCATCCAAACCAATCCCCACGACAAACTCAAGCCCAACTTACTTTTATTTGTTCTTGTTCCAGTGACCGTTTCACTTGTAAATGTACGTCTATCACAACTTCCGTTTCATGTCGACTTTAACGCATTAAAAACAGAAATGTGTCTTAGATGAAGATCCTGTGTAAAACTAGAAGCGTACCTTCGAGAGGTTTGATCTCACACGGAGGGATTTTTATTGTTTTGGTTGTTGACAGAATTTTCTGATTTATGAAGTGGTGAAAAGAGAATCCTTATTAAATACGTAAACAAAATAAAATAATAACGCTTCCATTTCTCTTCTTGAAAGTTATCCAATTGTTGGGTAAATTTGCATGGGTTATTTTTCATAAATTATCGACCAAAGTAATTAAAGGAAAAAGGTTACATTAAAAACATACATTTTTAACATTCGATGTTTAATCCACTATTGTTTTATGTAGAATGTTATATAAGATATAACGATATAAGAACAGGCTGCCTGAGAGTTCTAAATGACGTCACAGTGAGAGCGCTGCTTCATTAACATGCGTCACAGTGAGAGCGCTGCTTCATTAACATGCAAAGAACGTTTGGATCTGCGTGACGTCACTGCAGGAATACTATAAAAGGCCGGATTTCTCTCTCAAACTCAGTCGCAGGACTCGCGCACTCATCGGCGTTTCTTCAGCTCTGGCGCCCCCTGCAGGGTTGTGGTGGGCGGGTGCAGGGGGCTCGACAGCGCCGCAGATGGTGGATGTGGTGGAGTGTGTGGTGTGGTGGGGGGTGTGACACGGTGATTGACAAAAGGAGGACGGGGTGGTTATTCTCTCGAATTAAATGAGCATTAATGGTTTATAGCACCCCACCCCCACCCCGCCCTTCAGATTAATGCTTGTTAATCACTGTTTACACCTGCTATAAACCTTATTAATAGAACAATAGTTGTTTAATAATAATAATTTAATACATTCCGTTTTTACATTTAATTAATTGGTATTTTGGATTTAAATATTTCCTTATTATTTTAAGATGTACCTTCTGGGAGAAAGCTTTTTGAAGACCAAATCTTCAAAATTACTTTCAAATAAAGCATTTTCATATTGCATATATTTTTTTCATATTTAAATTTTTGATTTGAAAGTGGTAAATACTGGTAAAATCTGCTGACAATCACATTCAGAAATAAACTCTTTATGTTCTCATTTCCAGTCGATTTCACAATGACTGATTTCTCACTTTTTATGTTGGCATGTAAAAAAACAAAATAAAAACACAAGTGTTTGAATGTGATTCTTTCCACTAATCTGAAGAAAAAACATTATGAAATGGCCCAAATTTACCAATCCATGAATATTTTTATATAATAGAACCTGTAAATAGTGAATTTTTTCAGACTTAAACATAAAACATTTGACAGATTATTGTAAATCTGGCATTTTGCAAGCAGTTAGCAGTAAAGAGAAAAAAAAGTATAAGAGTAGTAACCATAATCTGGATGTCACGTGTTCATGTACACAAAAAAAGCAGGAAGCTTCAATTTTATTATTTATCACTGATTGATGACAGAACGTCTTCACGGAGGTTCCAGACAGTTTGTTTTATGACGCTGACGATCATGTGATTTAAATCAGACTGTGTGCCTATAAACTGAGCTTTAATCAAATGTTGATCAGAACTCAGTGACGAATAAAGCCAGATTTTCAGTTAAATATTAAGTGTATTTGAATTTATATTGTTTCCACGTAATGCTGCGGCCTTCAAGTTTTTATAGAGAGAGTCTATAGATGATAATATACACTCACCTAAAGGATTATTAGGAACACCTGTTCAATTTCTCATTAATGCAATTATCTGATCAACCAATCACATGGCAGTTGCTTCAATGCATCATGGCTTGGCTGGTGGTGGTGGTGTAATGGTGTGGGGTGTTTTCTTGGCACGCTTTAGGCCCCTTACTGCCAATTGGGCATCGTTTAAATGCCACGGCCTACCTGAGCATTGTTTCTGACCATGTCCATCCCTTCATGACCACCATGTACCCATCCTCTGATGGCTGCTTCCAACAGGATAATGCACCATGTCACAAAGCTCGAATCATTTCAAATGAGTTCACTGTACTAAAATGGTCCCCACAGTCACCAGATCTCAACCCAACAGAGCATCTTTGGAATGTGGTGGAACGGGAGCTTCGTGCCCTGGATGTGCATCCCACAAATCTCCATCAACTGCAAGATGCTCTCCTATCAATATAGGCCAACATTTCTAAAGAATGCTTTCAGCACCTTGTTGAATCAATGCCACGTAGAATTAAGGTAGTTCTGAAGGATTATATATATATATATATATATATATATATATATAGAGAGAGAGAGAGAGAGAGAGCACATTTTCATTCAAATTATACATAAATGTATTGTATATGTATTGTATCTTCCCTTCTTACCTATACTAAGAAGAGCTGAAGAAAAAGCTAATTTCTCCATGAAATATAGCGCACTTTGTCTCCCTCTAGTGTTGGTCAAATAAACTACATGAACATACAACCAAAATAAAAGGAAATTATATTATATTGAGCACAGTAGCGATCGATTAAAAGCAAAATTAACAACATAAGAGAAATAAAAACATAATTGTAGATATGTAGACCTGCTACGAAGTGAAATAAATATACAGAGCAAGAGACAGATTAAAAACTAAACAACAGCATAACTGAGTAAAAAGTTATTCAGTTTCATTAATACTCAAGTAAAAAACAAATACCGCCAAAATATACTTGCTATATTCTTGTTATTGACACTGTGGACTGTACCCATGTACAGTATCAATAAAACACAAATGAAGACTCGAACATGTGTGGAGAGTCTCTTTATTTAACATGCATAAATGAAAATGTAATTGTCAAAAGCTAAAGAAACAAAATCCTCCACAAAGTCTTCCAAAGGCCTCGCCTGTAAAAGGAGCCGCTAGTTTTTGTCCATAAATAGGAGAAACTGTGTTTTCTGTACATCGCTGTACCAGATTTGGGTTTTGCATTCCATGCATGCAATGCTTTCGTTCATTTTAGGGTCAAATAAATCAATTTAAAAAAATCATAACAAATCAAATTCAAAGCCATCTACTTGCTTTTAAAGCAACCACATGTAAAAATAAAACCCACAAGTTGAAGTAAAACTGAAAAGATGTTTCACTTCAAGCAACAAGAACAACAACAACATAAAAAAGTAAATCGTCGTCTACATGTTGAATATTTTAGATTTTGGCCACTTCTTTAAAACACGAGTAAAAGTCCTAATTTCACTGTATCCCGGACACATTCACACACACACACACACACACACACACACACACAAGCACAAACTCTCTGAGGCACCGTGCTGTACAATAATTTACAGTCGATTCTGACTCAGACCCGTCTACTGTGGCACGTTTTCCACTCCTTCTCCAGCGTCCGCGGCGGTCGGCGTGTTCGAGCTGTTGGCGTTCTGCAGAAACTTTCTCAGGTCCTTCAGAGCCGGTCTGAACATCTGAATGAGGGCCAGCAGAGCGGCCTGCGTGCCCTCCAGAGCCTGGGCTTGTCTCTCTTGAGCGCAGGCCTGGGCCTCCTGCGAGCGCCGGATCATCTGGAGCAGGTCGTTCTGGTTCTCCAGGTGCTGGGCGATCTCGCGCACGTGCAGGTTGGTGACGCGGTGCTCCTGCAGCAGTCTGGCCGAGTTGAGCGCGATGCGGCTCTTCAGTTCCTGAGGTTTGGCGGAGCATTCGGCCTGCGCTGCCAGCATCTCCACCGGCGCCTCTGCGGTGACGGTCACCGGCGTCTCGGTGGTGCAGTACTCCACCATGCCTTCCTCCAGCGTGTGGTACGTCGTCTCAGCTGCAGGGGCGAATCACACCATGAAATCAAAACGGACAACTCTGATATTTTTATGGAATATTGCGTCTTCATTATGAATGATGTAGACGTGCACATCATTATTTCTCTTCTCTGACGACGTGAGGGACGGGCAACCTGTCGCTCAATAGAGCGCATAACCCTTTTTAGTGTTTTTTTTCCCATTCATTCATTTTACCCATAGTGGTTTTAAAAGAATCAGATTTGAAGCAAAAATATTTTTGAAAATTGACGACAAAGGATTAGTTCACTTCAGAATTCGAATTTCCTGATGATTCACTCGCCCCCGTGTCATCCAAAATGTTTATGTCTTTCTTTCTTCAGTGGAAAAGAAGTTTTTGAGGAAAACAGGATTTGTCTCCATATAGTGGACTTCAAATGGGGTTCAACAGGTCCAAATGTCAGTTTCAGTGCAGCTTCAAAGACTCTACATGATCCCAGACGAGGAATAAGAGTCTGATCTAGAGAAACCATCGCACATTTTTAAAAATAACATTTATATACTATTTAACCACAAATGCTGGTCTTGCACTGCTCTGTGATACTCAACGCGTTATGTAATAATGTTGGAAAGGTCATACGTGACTGCGGTAGGGCGGAAAACCAACTTCAAAATTGTCTGATGTTGTTTTACCCTTTTTTTTTTTGACTTAGTTTTTGCACTTTCACTTTGTAAACACTGGATCGGTACTTCCGCCTATGTCACGTGACCTTTTCAACGTGATTACGTAACACGTGGAGCATCACAGAGCGGTGCAAGACGAGCATTTGTGGTTAAAAAGTATAACTTTTTTTTTTTTAATAGAATACGTCCGATGGTTTCTCTAGATCAGACTCTTATTCCTCGTCTGGGATCATGTAGAGTCTTTGAAGCTGCACTGAAACATTTGGACCCGTTGAACCCCATTGAAGTCCACTCTATGGAGAAAAATCCTGAATGTTTTCCTCAAAAACCTTCATTTCTTTTCCACTGAAGAAAGAAAGACATAAACATCTTGGGTGACATGGAGGAGAGCAAATTATCAGACAATTTGAATTCTGAAATGAACTAATCCTTGAACGATTTTGGTTAGGGAAAGAACTACAATCCCATGAAGCATTGTGAACTGCATAATCAAATTAAAAGCGACGGAGGAATATAAAACTACTCATTTACAAATGTTGATTATATGTGAAACAATGTATTTTAAATTTATTGCAAAAAATGCAAGTTTTATATATAAATTATATATATATATATATATATATATATATATATATATATATATATACACACACACACACACACACACACACAAACAGAGTGTAGGGAGGGACTATTACATCATTCGCAGTGGGTGGAGCTAAAGAGACATTTCGGAGTGTGTTGCTTTTTTGCTTGGGTAATTTTCTACGCAGCATCATGGGTAATGTAGTTTTTCACCAGGAATTTCACTGTTAAACACGATTATTTAAAAAAAATAAGTTGAACAGAAGATCACAGTAAGATTTTATTGAAAGGTTTATAGGTTATCATTCAAAATGGAGAAAATAATAAATGCACTCTATAGCGAACCAGGACCATCCAAACCAATCCCCACGGACAAACTCAAGCCCACCTTACTTTTATTTGTTCTTGTTCCAGTGACCGTTTCACTTGTAAATGTACGTCTATCACAACTTCCGTTTCATGTCGACTTTAACGCATTAAAAACAGAAATGTGTCTTAGATGAAGATCCTGTGTAAAACTAGAACCGTACCTGCGAGAGGTTTGATCTCACACGGAGGGATTTTTATTGTTTTGGTTGTTGACAGAATTTTCTGATTTATGAAGTGGTGAAAAGAGAATCCTTATTAAATACGTAAACAAAATAAAATAATAACGCTTACATTTCTCTTCTTGAAAGTTATCCAATTGTTGGGTAAATTTGCATGGGTTATTCTTCATAAATTATCGACCAAAAGTAACTAAAGGAAAAAGGTTACATTAAAAACAGCCATTTTTAACATTCGATGTTTAATCCACTATTGTTTTATGTAGAATGTTATATAAGATATAACGATATAAGAACAGGCTGCCTGAGAGTTCTAAATGACGTCACAGTGAGAGCGCTGCTTCATTAACATACGTCACAGTGAGAGCGCTGCTTCATTAACATGCGTCACAGTGAGAGCGCTGCTTCATTAACATACGTCACAGTGAGAGCGCTGCTTCATTAACATACGTCACAGTGAGAGCGCTGCTTCATTAACATACGTCACAGTGAGAGCGCTGCTTCATTAACATGCGTCACAGTGAGAGCGCTGCTTCATTAACAAGCAAAGAACGTTTGGATCTGCGTGACGTCACTGCAGGAATACTATAAAAGGCCGGATTTCTCTCTCAAACTCAGTCTCAGGACTCGCGCACTCATCGGCGTTTCTTCAGCTCTGGCGCCCCCTGCAGGGTTGTGGTGGGCGGGTGCAGGGGGCTCGACAGCGCCGCAGATGGTGGATGTGGTGGAGTGTGTGGTGTGGTGGGGGTGTGACACGGTGATTGACAAAAGGAGGACGGGGTGGTTATTCTCTCGAATTAAATGAGCAGTAATGGTTTATAGCACCCCACCCCCACCCCGCCCTTCAGATTAATGCTTGTTAATCACTGTTTACACCTGCTATAAACCTTATTAATAGAACAATAGTTGTTTAATAATAATAATAATTTAATACATTCCGTTTTTACATTTAATTTAATTAATTGGTATTTTGGATTTAAATATTTCCTTATTATTTTAAGATGTACCTTCTGGAGAAAGCTTTTTGAAGACCAAATCTTTAAAATTACTTTCAAATAAAGCATTTTCATATTGCATATATTTTTTTTCATATTTAAATTTTTGATTTGAAAGTGGTAAATACTGGTAAAATCTGCTGACAATCACATTCAGAAATAAACTCTTTATGTTCTCATTTCCAGTCGATTTCACAATGACTGATTTCTCACTTTTTATGTTGGCATGTAAAAAAACAAAATAAAAACACAAGTGTTTGAATGTGATTCTTTCCACTAATCTGAAGAAAAACATTATGAAATGGCCCAAATTTACCAATCCATGAATATTTTTATATAATAGAACCTGTAAATAGTGAATTTTCCAGACTTAGACATAAAAACATTTGACAGATTATTGTAAATCTGGCATTTTGCAAGCTGTTAGCAGTAAAGGGAAAAAAAAAGTATAAGAGTAGTAACCATAATCTGGATGTCACGTGTTTCATGTACACAAAAAAAGCAGGAAGCTTCAATTTTATTATTTATCACTGATTGATGACAGAACGTCTTCACGGAGGTGATGATGCAGTTTCCAGACAGTTTGTTTTATGACGCTGACGATCATGTGATTTAAATCAGACTGTGTGCCTATAAACTGAGTTCTGATCAACATCTGATTAAAGCTCTGTGACGAATAAAGTCAGATTTTCTGTTAAATATTAAGTGTATTTGAATTTACATTGTTCCCACTTATTGCTGCGGCCTTCAAGTTTTTATAGAGAGAGTCCTATAGATGATAATATACACTCACCTAAAGGATTATTAGGAACACCTGTTTCTCATTAATGCAATTATCTGATCCACCAATCACATGGCAGTTGCTTCAATGCATTTAGGGGTGTGGTCCTGGTCAAGACAATCTCCTGAACTGCAAACTGAATGTCAGAATGGGAAAGAAAGGGGATTTAAGCCATTTTGAGCGTGGCATGGTTGTTGGTGACGGACGGGCCGTCTGAGTATTTCACAATCTGCTCAGTTACTGGGATTTTCACACACAACCATTTCTAGGGTTTACAAAATAACTGTGATGTTCAACACGTTATGTAATCACGTTGGAAAGGTCATACGTGACTGCGGTAGGGCGAAAAACCAACTTCAAAATTGTCTGATGTAGTTTTACCCTTTTTTTTCATGTAAAGGCCCTTTGACTTAGTTTTTGCACTTTCACTTTGTAAACACTGGATCGGTACTTCCGCCTATGTCACGTGACCTTTCCAACATGATTGCATAACGCGTTGAGCATCACAGAGCGGTGCGAGACGAGCATTTGTGTTAAAAAATATTATAATTGTTATTTTTATAGAAAATGTCCGATGGTTTCTCTAGATCAGACTCTTATTCCTCGTCTGGGATCATGTAGAGTCTTTGAAACTGACATTTGGACTCGTTGAACCCCATTGAAGTCCACTATATGGAGAAAAATCCTGGAATGTTTTCCTCAAAAACCTTCATTTCTTTTCCACTGAAGAAAGAAAGACATAAACATCTTGGATGACATGGAGGAGAGCAAATTATCAGACAATTTGAATTCTGAAATGAACTAATCCTTGAACGATTTTGGTTAGGGAAAGAACTACAATCCCACTGAAGCATTGTGAACTGCATAATCAAAATTAAAAGCGACGGAAGAATATAAAACTACTCATTTACAAATGTTGATTATATGTGAAACAATGTATTTTAAATTATTGCAAAAAAACGCAAGTTTTATATATAAATTATATATATATATACACACACACATAAATTAGAAAATAGTCATTTTAACGATATAAGAACAGGCTGCCTGAGAGTTCTAAATGACGTCACAGTGAGAGCGCTGCTTCATTAACATGCGTCACAGTGAGAGCGCTGCTTCATTAACATACGTCACAGTGAGAGCGCTGCTTCATTAACATGCGTCACAGTGAGAGCGCTGCTTCATTAACATGCGTCACAGTGAGAGCGCTGCTTCATTAACATACGTCACAGTGAGAGCGCTGCTTCATTAACATGCGTCACAGTGAGAGCGCTGCTTCATTTAACATACGTCACAGTGAGAGCGCTGCTTCATTAACAAGCAAAGAACGTTTGGATCTGCGTGACGTCACTGCAGGAATACTATAAAAGGCCGGATTTCTATGGCAAGCCGTTTATGGCAAGCCGTTTTAGCTTTAAATACTCCTTCCCGTACTAGTCATAAATCAGTTTTGACTAGTCATAATTCCATTTCCAGATATCTCTTATTCAATTTTGACTCGTCGCAATTGCAATTGAGATATCTACAATGTCATTGTGACTAGTTATAACATGCATTGAAGATATCTACAATGTTAATTTGACTAGTCGTAATATACATCACAGATATCTACAATGCTTTTATGACTAGTCAAATTCTTCCATTGACTTCAATTGGAAAATATTTGCAGATATCTACAAATGAGTTTTGACTAGTAGAAATTGTAATTAAAGATATCTCCAATTTTGATTATGACTAGACAAAACTTAAGTTAGAGATATCTCTAACTGGTTTTGTCTAGTCATAATTAAATTACAGATATCTTCAATTGAATTGCCACTAGTGCAAATCATAATTTGAGATATCTCTAACTGGGTTTTGTCTAGTCATAATCAAATTGGAGATATCTTTAATTCATCGTTTTTTAAGATATCCAAAAATAAACATGTAGATATCTTTAAATAATTTATTACTAGTCAAATTACATTTGTAGATATCTTGAACTGGATTTTTGACTAGGCAAAACTTAATTAGAGATATCTTGAATTGGAATTCGTCCCTAGTCAAAACTCATTTGAAGATATCTTCAACTTAATTATAGATATCTCAATCTGTCTTTGGAGATATCTGCATTCCGTTTTGTGACTAGGAAGAATTACAGAGTAGATATCTTGAATGAACATTCTGACTAGTCGAAATTATTTTATAGATATCTGAATTGCGTTCTCAGCCACGCCTTTGCTAAGCCCCGCCTTTTCTAACCATATTGTCTGCGCGCCAAAAAATCTCAACGGGCTGATCTGGTTTTAAGGTAATAAACATTACTGTTAAAAGTAACTGTATATGTTATTAACACTGGAATAGCAACTGCATTATTTGCAAATCGCGTGGCCGCTTTAGTTTTGCGTTGTCAACCGTTTTCTCAAGGTAATATAGTTTGTCGAGATGGCGGCTCTCTGGGTGGTGCTGAGGAAATGTAAGTTTCACGTCACTCATGACGGATTCGACTAGGAGCAATTACAATTCAGATATCTTTCAAATATAATTGTGACTAGTCGAAACCGAATTACAGATATCTCTAATTACGTTTGCGGATACATGACGCGTCTTTTAAAGATTATCTATGACGTCCATTACAGATATCTTAAATGGAGTATTTGACTAGTCAATAATATATATTACAAGATATCTCAAATCGGATTTCTTACTATGCAATTATAATTGCAGATATCTCTAATTCTCATTCTGACTAGGTTGAATTATAATATCACTCGTCAAAATACAATTGTTACTATCTTTAAATATATTTTATAGATAGTCAGAACAAAGTTTAAAAAGGCTAAAACGGCTTATGCAATATTTTCCAAATTTGAAGTCAATGGAAGATTTTTGAACTAGTCATCTAAAAGCATTGTAGATATCTGTGATGTAATATTTTTTTACGTACTAGTCAAATTTAACATTGTAGATATCTTCAATGCATGTTATAACTAGTCACAATGACATTGTAGATATCTCAATTGCAAATTTTTTTTTATAAAACGACGAGTCAAAATTGAATAAGAGATATCTGGAAAATGGAATTATGACTAGTCAAAACTGATTTATGACTAGTACGGGAAGGAGTATTTAAAGCTAAAACGGCTTGCCATAAGTAACAATTGTATGTTTTGACGAGTGATAATTATAATTCGACCTAGTCAGATGACAATTAGAGATATCTTCAATTATAATTGCACTAGTAAGAAATCCGATTAAGAGATATCTGTAATATATTTTTGACTAGTCAAAAACTCCATTTAAGATATCTGTAATGACGTCATAGTATATCTTTAAAAGACGCGTCAATGTATCCGCAAACGTAATTAGAGATATCTGTAATTCGGTTTTCGACTAGTCACAATTCATATTTTAAGATATCTTAAAATTGTAATTGCTCCTAGTCGAATCCGTCATGAGTGAACGTGATTGGAAACTTACATTTCCTCAGCACCACCACATGAGCCGCCAATCGACTTCGACAACTATATTGACCTTAGAAAACGGTTGACAACACAACGCAAAACAAGGCCCGCGATTTGCAATAATTGCAGTTGCTAATTCCAGTGGTTAATAACAATACAGTTACTTTTACAGTAATTTTATTGACCTTATAAACCAGATCAGCCTGTTTTGATTATTTTTTTTGTTGGCGCGCAGACAATATATGGGTTAGAAAAGAGCGGGGCTTAGCAAAGGCGTGGCTTGAGAACGGCAATCAGATATCTATAAAATAATTTCACACTAGTCAGAATGGTTCATATCAGAGATATCTACTCTTGTAATTCTTCCTAGTCCACAAAACGGAATGCAGATATCTTCCAAAGACAGATTGAGAGTATCTATAATTAAGTTGAAGATATCTTCAAATGAGTTTTGACCTAGGACGAATTCCAATTCAAGATAATCTCTAATTAAGTTTTGCCTATCAAAAATCCATTCAAGATATCTACAAACAGTAATTTTGACTAGTAATGAAAATATATTTTAAAGATATCCTACATGTGTTTATTTTTGTGATAGTCTTAAAAAACGATGAATTAAAGATAATCTCCAATTTGGATTATGACTAGGACAAAACCCAGTAAGAGATATCTCAAATTATGATTTTTGCACTAGTTGGCAATTTCAATTGAAGATTATCTGTAATTTATTTTATGACTAGACAAAACCCAGTTTAGAGATAATCTCTAACTTAAGTTTTGTCTAGTCATAATCAAATTGGAGAATATCTTTTAATTACAATTTCTACTAGTCAAAACTCATTTGTAGATTATCTGCAAATATTTTCCGAATTTGAGAGTCCAATGGAAGATTTTGACTAGTTCAATAAAAAGCATTGTAAGATATCTGTGATGTTATATTAACGAGCTAGTCAAATTAACATTGTAGAATATCTTCAATGCATGTTATAACTAGTCACAATGACATTGTAGGATTATTCTCAATTGCAATTACGACGAGTCAAAATTGGAATTAAAGAGATATCTGGAAATGGAATTATGAACTGGTAGGTTCAAAACTGATTTTATGTATCTAGTACGGGAAGGAGTATATTAAAGCACAACGGCTTGCATAAACGGCTTGCCATAGAAATCCGGCCTTTTATAGTATTCCTGCAGTGACGTCACGCAGATCCAAACGTTCTTTGCTTGTTAATGAAGCAGCGCTCTCACTGTGACGTATGTTAATGAAGCAGCGCTCTCACTGTGACGCATGTTAATGAAGCAGCGCTCTCACTGTGACGTATGTTAATGAAGCAGCGCTCTCACTGTGACGCATGTTAATGAAGCAGCGCTCTCACTGTGACGCATGTTAATGAAGCAGCGCTCTCACTGTGACGTATGTTAATGAAGCAGCGCTCTCACTGTGACGCATGTTAATGAAGCAGCGCTCTCACTGTGACGTCATTTAGAACTCTCAGGCAGCCTGTTCTTATATCGTTAAAATGACTATTTTCTAATTTATGTGTGTGTGTATATATATATATAATTTATATATAAAACTTGCGTTTTTTTGCAATAATTTAAAATACATTGTTTCACATATAATCAACATTTGTAAATGAGTAGTTTTATATTCCTCCGTCGCTTTTAATTTGATTATGCAGTTCACAATGCTTCATGGGATTGTAGTTCTTTCCCTAACCAAAATCGTTCAAGGATTAGTTCATTTCAGAATTCAAATTGTCTGATAATTTGCTCTCCTCCATGTCATCCAAGATGTTTATGTCTTTCTTTCTTCAGTGGAAAAGAAATGAAGGTTTTTGAGGAAAACATTCCAGGATTTTTCTCCATATAGTGGACTTCAATGGGGTTCAACGAGTCCAAATGTCAGTTTCAAAGACTCTACATGATCCCAGACGAGGAATAAGAGTCTGATCTAGAGAAACCATCGGACATTTTCTATAAAAATAACAATTATAATTTTTTAACCACAAATGCTCGTCTCGCACCGCTCTGTGATGCTCAACGCGTTATGCAATCATGTTGGAAAGGTCACGTGACATAGGCGGAAGTACCGATCCAGTGTTTACAAAGTGAAAGTGCAAAAACTAAGTCAAAGGGCCTTTACATGAAAAAAAAGGGTAAAACTACATCAGACAATTTTGAAGTTGGTTTTTCGCCCTACCGCAGTCACGTATGACCTTTCCAACGTGATTACATAACGTGTTGAACATCACAGTTATTTTGTAAACCCTAGAAATGGTTGTGTGTGAAAATCCCAGTAACTGAGCAGATTGTGAAATACTCAGACCGGCCCGTCCGTCACCAACAACCATGCCACGCTCAAAATGGCTTAAATCCCCTTTCTTTCCCATTCTGACATTCAGTTTGCAGTTCAGGAGATTGTCTTGACCAGGACCACACCCCTAAATGCATTGAAGCAACTGCCATGTGATTGGTGGATCAGATAATTGCATTAATGAGAAACAGGTGTTCCTAATAATCCTTTAGGTGAGTGTATATTATCATCTATAGACTCTCTCTATAAAAACTTGAAGGCCGCAGCATTAAGTGGGAACAATGTAAATTCAAATACACTTAATATTTAACAGAAAATCTGACTTTATTCGTCACAGAGCTTTAATCAGATGTTGATCAGAACTCAGTTTATAGGCACACAGTCTGATTTAAATCACATGATCGTCAGCGTCATAAAACAAACTGTCTGGAAACTGCATCATCACCTCCGTGAAGACGTTCTGTCATCAATCAGTGATAAATAATAAAATTGAAGCTTCCTGCTTTTTTTGTGTACATGAACACGTGACATCCAGATTATGGTTACTACTCTTATACTTTTTTTCCCTTTACTGCTAACAGCTTGCAAAATGCCAGATTTACAATAATCTGTCAAATGTTTTATGTCTAAGTCTGGAAAATTCACTATTTACAGGTTCTATTATATAAAAATATTCATGGATTGGTAAATTTGGGCCATTTCATAATGTTTTTCTTCAGATTAGTGGAAAGAATCACATTCAAACACTTGTGTTTTTATTTTGTTTTTTTACATGCCAACATAAAAAGTGAGAAATCAGTCATTGTGAAATCGACTGGAAATGAGAACATAAAGAGTTTATTTCTGAATGTGATTGTCAGCAGATTTTACCAGTATTTACCACTTTCAAATCAAAAATTTAAATATGAAAAAAATATATGCAATATGAAAATGCTTTATTTGAAAGTAATTTTAAAGATTTGGTCTTCAAAAAGCTTTCTCCCAGAAGGTACATCTTAAAATAATAAGGAAATATTTAAATCCAAAATACCAATTAATTAAATGTAAAAACGGAATGTATTAAATTATTATTATTATTAAACAACTATTGTTCTATTAATAAGGTTTATAGCAGGTGTAAACAGTGATTAACAAGCATTAATCTGAAGGGCGGGGTGGGGGTGGGGTGCTATAAACCATTACTGCTCATTTAATTCGAGAGAATAACCACCCCGTCCTCCTTTTGTCAATCACCGTGTCACACCCCCCACCACACCACACACTCCACCACATCCACCATCTGCGGCGCTGTCGAGCCCCCTGCACCCGCCCACCACAACCCTGCAGGGGGCGCCAGAGCTGAAGAAACGCCGATGAGTGCGCGAGTCCTGAGACTGAGTTTGAGAGAGAAATCCGGCCTTTTATAGTATTCCTGCAGTGACGTCACGCAGATCCAAACGTTCTTTGCTTGTTAATGAAGCAGCGCTCTCACTGTGACGCATGTTAATGAAGCAGCGCTCTCACTGTGACGTATGTTAATGAAGCAGCGCTCTCACTGTGACGTATGTTAATGAAGCAGCGCTCTCACTGTGACGTATGTTAATGAAGCAGCGCTCTCACTGTGACGCATGTTAATGAAGCAGCGCTCTCACTGTGACGTATGTTAATGAAGCAGCGCTCTCACTGTGACGTCATTTAGAACTCTCAGGCAGCCTGTTCTTATATCGTTATATCTTATATAACATTCTACATAAAACAATAGTGGATTAAACATCGAATGTTAAAAATGGCTGTTTTTAATGTAACCTTTTTCCTTTAGTTACTTTTGGTCGATAATTTATGAAGAATAACCCATGCAAATTTACCCAACAATTGGATAACTTTCAAGAAGAGAAATGTAAGCGTTATTATTTTATTTTGTTTACGTATTTAATAAGGATTCTCTTTTCACCACTTCATAAATCAGAAAATTCTGTCAACAACCAAAACAATAAAAATCCCTCCGTGTGAGATCAAACCTCTCGCAGGTACGGTTCTAGTTTTACACAGGATCTTCATCTAAGACACATTTCTGTTTTTAATGCGTTAAAGTCGACATGAAACGGAAGGTGATAGACGTACATTTACAAGTGAAACGGTCACTGGAACAAGAACAAATAAAAGTAAGGTGGGCTTGAGTTTGTCCGTGGGGATTGGTTTGGATGGTCCTGGTTCGCTATAGAGTGCATTTATTATTTTCTCCATTTTGAATGATAACCTATAAACCTTTCAATAAAATCTTACTGTGATCTTCTGTTCAACTTATTTTTTTTAAATAATCGTGTTTAACAGTGAAATTCCTGGTGAAAAACTACATTACCCATGATGCTGCGTAGAAAATTACCCAAGCAAAAAAGCAACACACTCCGAAATGTCTCTTTAGCTCCACCCACTGCGAATGATGTAATAGTCCCTCCCTACACTCTGTTTGTGTGTGTGTGTGTGTGTGTGTGTGTATATATATATATATTATATAAATATATATATATATATATATATAATTTATATATAAAACTTGCATTTTTTGCAATAAATTTAAAATACATTGTTTCACATATAATCAACATTTGTAAATGAGTAGTTTTATATTCCTCCGTCGCTTTTAATTTGATTATGCAGTTCACAATGCTTCATGGGATTGTAGTTCTTTCCCTAACCAAAATCGTTCAAGGATTAGTTCATTTCAGAATTCAAATTGTCTGATAATTTGCTCTCCTCCATGTCACCCAAGATGTTTATGTCTTTCTTTCTTCAGTGGAAAAGAAATGAAGGTTTTTGAGGAAAACATTCCAGGATTTTTCTCCATAGAGTGGACTTCAATGGGGTTCAACGGGTCCAAATGTTTCAGTGCAGCTTCAAAGACTCTACATGATCCCAGACGAGGAATAAGAGTCTGATCTAGAGAAACCATCGGACGTATTCTATTAAAAAAAAAAAAGTTATACTTTTTAACCACAAATGCTCGTCTTGCACCGCTCTGTGATGCTCCACGTGTTACGTAATCACGTTGAAAAGGTCACGTGACATAGGCGGAAGTACCGATCCAGTGTTTACAAAGTGAAAGTGCAAAAACTAAGTCAAAAAAAAAAAAGGGTAAAACAACATCAGACAATTTTGAAGTTGGTTTTCCGCCCTACCGCAGTCACGTATGACCTTTCCAACATTATTACATAACGCGTTGAGTATCACAGAGCAGTGCAAGACCAGCATTTGTGGTTAAATAGTATATAAATGTTATTTTTAAAAATGTGCGATGGTTTCTCTAGATCAGACTCTTATTCCTCGTCTGGGATCATGTAGAGTCTTTGAAGCTGCACTGAAACTGACATTTGGACCTGTTGAACCCCATTGAAGTCCACTATATGGAGACAAATCCTGTTTTCCTCAAAAACTTCTTTTCCACTGAAGAAAGAAAGACATAAACATTTTGATGACACGGGGGCGAGTGAATCATCAGGAAATTCGAATTCTGAAGTGAACTAATCCTTTGTCGTCAATTTTCAAAAATATTTTTGCTTCAAATCTGATTCTTTTAAAACCACTATGGGTAAAATGAATGAATGGGAAAAAAAACACTAAAAAGGGTTATGCGCTCTATTGAGCGACAGGTTGCCCGTCCCTCACGTCGTCAGAGAAGAGAAATAATGATGTGCACGTCTACATCATTCATAATGAAGACGCAATATTCCATAAAAATATCAGAGTTGTCCGTTTTGATTTCATGGTGTGATTCGCCCCTGCAGCTGAGACGACGTACCACACGCTGGAGGAAGGCATGGTGGAGTACTGCACCACCGAGACGCCGGTGACCGTCACCGCAGAGGCGCCGGTGGAGATGCTGGCAGCGCAGGCCGAATGCTCCGCCAAACCTCAGGAACTGAAGAGCCGCATCGCGCTCAACTCGGCCAGACTGCTGCAGGAGCACCGCGTCACCAACCTGCACGTGCGCGAGATCGCCCAGCACCTGGAGAACCAGAACGACCTGCTCCAGATGATCCGGCGCTCGCAGGAGGCCCAGGCCTGCGCTCAAGAGAGACAAGCCCAGGCTCTGGAGGGCACGCAGGCCGCTCTGCTGGCCCTCATTCAGATGTTCAGACCGGCTCTGAAGGACCTGAGAAAGTTTCTGCAGAACGCCAACAGCTCGAACACGCCGACCGCCGCGGACGCTGGAGAAGGAGTGGAAAACGTGCCACAGTAGACGGGTCTGAGTCAGAATCGACTGTAAATTATTGTACAGCACGGTGCCTCAGAGAGTTTGTGCTTGTGTGTGTGTGTGTGTGTGTGTGTGTGTGTGAATGTGTCCGGGATACAGTGAAATTAGGACTTTTACTCGTGTTTTAAAGAAGTGGCCAAAATCTAAAATATTCAACATGTAGACGACGATTTACTTTTTTATGTTGTTGTTGTTCTTGTTGCTTGAAGTGAAACATCTTTTCAGTTTTACTTCAACTTGTGGGTTTTATTTTTACATGTGGTTGCTTTAAAAGCAAGTAGATGGCTTTGAATTTGATTTGTTATGATTTTTTTAAATTGATTTATTTGACCCTAAAATGAACGAAAGCATTGCATGCATGGAATGCAAAACCCAAATCTGGTACAGCGATGTACAGAAAACACAGTTTCTCCTATTTATGGACAAAAACTAGCGGCTCCTTTTACAGGCGAGGCCTTTGGAAGACTTTGTGGAGGATTTTGTTTCTTTAGCTTTTGACAATTACATTTTCATTTATGCATGTTAAATAAAGAGACTCTCCACACATGTTCGAGTCTTCATTTGTGTTTTATTGATACTGTACATGGGTACAGTCCACAGTGTCAATAACAAGAATATAGCAAGTATATTTTGGCGGTATTTGTTTTTTACTTGAGTATTAATGAAACTGAATAACTTTTTACTCAGTTATGCTGTTGTTTAGTTTTTAATCTGTCTCTTGCTCTGTATATTTATTTCACTTCGTAGCAGGTCTACATATCTACAATTATGTTTTTATTTCTCTTATGTTGTTAATTTTGCTTTTAATCGATCGCTACTGTGCTCAATATAATATAATTTCCTTTTATTTTGGTTGTATGTTCATGTAGTTTATTTGACCAACACTAGAGGGAGACAAAGTGCGCTATATTTCATGGAGAAATTAGCTTTTTCTTCAGCTCTTCTTAGTATAGGTAAGAAGGGAAGATACAATACATATACAATACATTTATGTATAATTTGAATGAAAATGTGCTCTCTCTCTCTCTCTCTCTCTATATATATATAATATATATATATTATATATAATCCTTCAGAACTACCTTAATTCTACGTGGCATTGATTCAACAAGGTGCTGAAAGCATTCTTTAGAAATGTTGGCCTATATTGATAGGAGAGCATCTTGCAGTTGATGGAGATTTGTGGGATGCACATCCAGGGCACGAAGCTCCCGTTCCACCACATTCCAAAGATGCTCTGTTGGGTTGAGATCTGGTGACTGTGGGGACCATTTTAGTACAGTGAACTCATTTGAAATGATTCGAGCTTTGTGACATGGTGCATTATCCTGTTGGAAGCAGCCATCAGAGGATGGGTACATGGTGGTCATGAAGGGATGGACATGGTCAGAAACAATGCTCAGGTAGGCCGTGGCATTTAAACGATGCCCAATTGGCAGTAAGGGGCCTAAAGCGTGCCAAGAAAACACCCCACACCATTACACCACCACCACCAGCCAAGCCATGATGCATTGAAGCAACTGCCATGTGATTGGTTGATCAGATAATTGCATTAATGAGAAATTGAACAGGTGTTCCTAATAATCCTTTAGGTGAGTGTATATTATCATCTATAGACTCTCTCTATAAAAACTTGAAGGCCGCAGCATTACGTGGAAACAATATAAATTCAAATACACTTAATATTTAACTGAAAATCTGGCTTTATTCGTCACTGAGTTCTGATCAACATTTGATTAAAGCTCAGTTTATAGGCACACAGTCTGATTTAAATCACATGATCGTCAGCGTCATAAAACAAACTGTCTGGAACCTCCGTGAAGACGTTCTGTCATCAATCAGTGATAAATAATAAAATTGAAGCTTCCTGCTTTTTTTGTGTACATGAACACGTGACATCCAGATTATGGTTACTACTCTTATACTTTTTTTTCTCTTTACTGCTAACTGCTTGCAAAATGCCAGATTTACAATAATCTGTCAAATGTTTTATGTTTAAGTCTGAAAAATTCACTATTTACAGGTTCTATTATATAAAAATATTCATGGATTGGTAAATTTGGGCCATTTCATAATGTTTTTCTTCAGATTAGTGGAAAGAATCACATTCAAACACTTGTGTTTTTATTTTGTTTTTTTACATGCCAACATAAAAAGTGAGAAATCAGTCATTGTGAAATCGACTGGAAATGAGAACATAAAGAGTTTATTTCTGAATGTGATTGTCAGCAGATTTTACCAGTATTTACCACTTTCAAATCAAAAATTTAAATATGAAAAAATATATGCAATATGAAAATGCTTTATTTGAAAGTAATTTTGAAGATTTGGTCTTCAAAAAGCTTTCTCCCAGAAGGTACATCTTAAAATAATAAGGAAATATTTAAATCCAAAATACCAATTAATTAAATGTAAAAACGGAATGTATTAAATTATTATTATTAAACAACTATTGTTCTATTAATAAGGTTTATAGCAGGTGTAAACAGTGATTAACAAGCATTAATCTGAAGGGCGGGGTGGGGGTGGGGTGCTATAAACCATTAATGCTCATTTAATTCGAGAGAATAACCACCCCGTCCTCCTTTTGTCAATCACCGTGTCACACCCCCCACCACACCACACACTCCACCACATCCACCATCTGCGGCG